>ML782411.1:1014099-1028393 GCA_009831015.1 Picea engelmannii
TAATATATGCTGGTTTTCCCGGTTTGGGTTTCCAGGTGAAAAATCTCTGTGTAATGTTTGTATTTTCCATTGTATATTTTCTGTTCTTTTCTGAATATCAGTTTGCAGTAGATATTGTACAAGGTTAGAATTTACAAGAGGGGGGTGAATCAGTAATAAAGAAATTTAAACCTTTTCAACCAAATAATGCAAGTGTTATATTAGTGTAGCATTATCATCCAATAATTGCAGAGTAAATAAACAATGAACAAATGAGAAATAATACACATACACAATACACCAATGTTTTTACGTGGAAACCCAAAGCGGGAGAAAACCACAGAATGTTTTTCCTTATATGTCTTGAAGGATTGCATTCATTGGAAGCGCCAACTTTCTGTGTTTTCCAGCTACAACTAGAAGGAGGCTCCAACCCCCTATTTTCTTAGGCTACAACTTGAGGGAATATCCAACTCCCCAATTCTATGGATACAACCAGAAGGAGACTACAACCCCCTATGTTCTCCGACTACAATTGGAAGGTGGCTACAACCACCTGTCCTTGCCTTGTCTAACCACCCTAAAATATAAATGCCAAATGTAGACAACCTGTCACTGTCACTAAATCAACCACTTCCACTGTCAACCTGTACCTATAACCTCTACCAATCAACCTACACCAAACAACCTATACCAATAACCTCAAACAAGATGTGCCATATCTCTCATAAATAGACCCCAACCATGTTGTTGCCACAATTTTTCTTCTGCACTTTTTCTATCGATATTTTTCCGCCGCACTTTTTCTACCGCGAATTTTTTGCCACACTTTTTCTGCCGCGATTTTTCTGCCATGATTTTTTTGTCGACCTTTTTATGCCGTGATTTTTCTAATGCGCTTTTTCTGCTACGATTTTTATGTCGTACTTTTTCTGCCATACTTTTCCTGATGCAATTTTCTATATCAATAATACCTACCCAAATAACCTTTCACAAAATAGATATTCAATGATATTCAATAGGTTCAAGTGTGATTAAATGAGAGAGCCTTGCCTCTTATTTATACTTTCATGTAGCATCCCACTTTTCTTATTTTAGGGAGTTCTCCATTAACTTTATTATTTAAATAATTTATTTTCCAAACACTTTGACTACTTTGACCTTTTGCGGCTTCTAGATGACTCATGAGGGTTCTCCAACTTCACATGACCATAAATCTCTAACCGTGAGGAGTTATGTGATGTTCCACATACCACCGGAAATGGATTGAAATATACTATCCATCTATAACAGTCTTACATGAAAATATATCAAAACTCATACCATTATCCATCAAAAAAACTTGGTTCCATTACCTAAAACTTTGTGCTACCGAAATTGGCTACTGGACTTTCTTCAAGGGTTGACATCAATGGAAACTAACCCAATTAATCAACAATCTCCCCCTTTGGCATTGATGGCAACACTCTGATGCAATACTGAAGTCATGTCATGTAATAATGAACTCATATCACTCATGTTCCCTCTATGACCATCGCTCCCCCTGGAACCATGCCTCTGTGCTCTGCATCTGATAAATCTCCTCTCCTTTATCATCAATGGAAAAGGTATCTTTCCATCCGGGACTACTCCCCCTAGTTGAATTTTCCTTGGGGATACTCCCCCTGACTAAAATCTTCCTGAAACTAATGTCCCAACCTAAATTGTCCTCTTGATGGTGATTCCTCTTGTAAATCTAAGACATATAAGATAAGCATTCAAAAGCATTCGTTTTGGAGTAGAAATTACTTTAAGTCTCTGGTGATAATACTCAAAGGCTTCCCGTGGAAGAGGTTTTGTAAATATGTCTGACACTTGTCCTTTTGTTCCCACATATTCAACTCTGATTTTCTTCTCTGCAACCTATTCCCATAGAAAGTGATACTTGATTGGAATGTGCTTCATCTTGGAGTGCATCATCAAGTTCTTTGAGATACTAATGGCGCTTGTATTATCACAATAGATTGGAATGTGCTCATCATACTAAACCTGTATATCTGTCAGAGTTTGTTTCATCCATAGAACCTGTGTACAACATGTTGTTGTTGCAATAAACTCTACCTCAACTGTAGATAAGGATACTGATGATTGTTTCTTTCTTAGCCATGATACTAATCACTCACCCAAGTAGAATGCTTCTCCACTGGTGTTTCATCGATCATCAACGCAATCTTCCCAATCTGCATCTATGTAGGTAATAAGTGATAGATCATTTCCTTTTGGATACCATAATCCAAACTCTTATGTTCCTTTGAGATATCTGAAAATCCTCTTCACTACTACGACATGTGTTTCCTTTGGTGCTCCTTGAAATTGTGCCACTTGTCCAACTACATGCATTACATCTGGTCTAGATGTTGTCACATATAGTAAGTTGTCAATCATTGACCTATATTTCCTTTGGTCTATATACTTTGGATCATCATCTTTGCTCAGCTTGCAATTGGTTTGCATAGGAGTGGTAACTAGTTTGCAATCTTCCATTCCGAACCTCTTTAGTATTTCTATGTTATACTTAGTTTGAGAAATAAAAATTCCTTGGTTGCTTTGACGTATCTGAAGACCCAGAAAGAAGGATAGTTCTCTGAGTATTGACATTTCAAATTCATTCTGCATATCCTTTTCAAATTTCTGGCTTAACCTATCATCATTGCTTCCAAAAATAATATCATCAACATAAACTTAAATTAATAAAATACTATCTTGAGTTATCTTGATGTAGAGGTTGTTGTCTGCACTTCCTTTTATGAACCCTACCTATTGTAGATATTTTTCCAATTTAGAGTACCATGCTCTAGGATCTTGTTTTAGACCATAAAATGCCTTCTTCAATTTACACACATAATATGCATTCTCTAACAACTGAAATCCTTCTGGTTGTTCAATGTAGACTTCTTCTTCAGGTTCCCCATTTAGAAAAGTTGATTTCACATCCATCTGATACACTTTAATATTATTGGATCATGCATAAGCTAGGAGCAATCAGATTTCTTCCATTATAGCAACTGGAGAAAATGTCTCTTCAAAATCGATTCCTTCAACCTGTGTATCCTTTACATACCAATCTAGCTTTGTTTCTTGTAACCTGTCCATCTTCATTTTATTTTTTTTTGAATACCCACTTTGTGCTAATCACATTCTTGTTCTTTGGTCTTGGAACCAATTCCCAAGTGTCATTCTTCTCTATTTGATCCAATTTTTCATCCATGGCCTTATTCCAAAATTCATCCTTCCTAGCCTCTTCAAAAAAGTTTGGTTCAATCGTAGATAAGAGTGCTAGGTGTGTTTGTTCTATTCAACGGATTCTTCTTCTAGTCTCAACTCCTACATCTTTGTTTCTGATAATCTGATCTAAAGGATGATTCTTCTATACTTGTTAGCTAGGTGTCTTTGGAGGCACTTGTTGAACTTTCTCTTCTACTTCTGTCTGATCCTCTTCATCTTCCCCTTCTACTTCTTCTTCATCTTCATAAAGTTGTTCCATTGATTCATTTTCTTCTTCCTTTAATTCCCGTCCACCTGTTTCATCAATTGTTACATTGATGCTTTCCACAACTTTGTTCAACCTCAAATTGTAACACTTGTATGCTTTCCTTGTACTTGAGTAACCAACAAATACTCCTTTGTCCACACGAGAGTCAAACTTTCCCATTCTTCCATCTTCTCTTTTGATGTAGCATTTGATTCCAAATACTCTGAAGTGCTTCACATTTACTGGTCTTCCTTTCCACAGCTCGTAGGGAGTTTTTTCGGTGGTGTTTCTAAGCATTAATTTGTTTTGAATGTGAACCATTATATGCATTGCATGTGTCCAAAATATATCTATCAAATTGGAATCCATTAACATTGTCCGAGCCATTTCCTGTACTGTCATGTTCTTTCTTTCAAAAACTCCATTTTGTTGATGTGTCCTAGCAACAGAGAATTCCCTTTTCATTCCATGTGTGCTGCAGTAGTCCATAAATTCCTTTGAAGTGAACTCTCATCCCTTATCAGATCTCAAACATTTTATTTTTGAATCCATTTCATTTTCATCCATTTCCTTGTAGACCTTGAAGTTTTCAAAAGCTTCTGACTTATTCCTGAGAAAGAAAACTGCAGTCATTCTTGTATAATCATCAATTAATAACATAAAGCATTTCTCACCTTTTAAACCCTTTGTTGTAGTTGGTTCCACTAGATCAGTATGCACAATTTCCAGTGGTCTTGTCGTTGAATATTCTTTTGATTTAACCCGGTCTTTGTTTTCTTTCCTTGTTGACAATGCTTGCATAAAGTGTTGGTTGGTTTCGTAATCTGGGGCATTTCTCTAACTTCTTCCTTTTTTCTAACTTTGACAAGGTTATCAAAGTGTATGTGACCCATTATTCTGTGCCATAGCCAACTTTCATCTTCCTTTCCTAGACAACACTTTTCATTTCCAATTTCACTTAGTACATATATGTTGCTTGAAGTTCTTACAGCTGTTGCAATCAATTTTCCTGAACCTTCTTTTTTTATCTCACACTTTTGTGAATCAAAAGTAACTTTATTACCTTGGTCACACATTTGGCTCACACTTAGAAGATTATGTTTCATATCTTCTACCAGTAGAACATTTTTTTCCATAGTATTCTTGTTTCCAATTCTGACTGTGCCTTTTCCAATGATTTTAGTTGAATCATCATTTCTGAAGGAGACTGGTCCATCTCTTTCCTTTCTTAATGTAACAAAATTGTATTTATCATTTTCCATGTGTTTTGAACAACCATTGTCAACATACCAACCACGTTTCTTCTGCTTAGCTTGTAGAGAGAGTGTGCATTCTTCATTGCAATACTGATTTTTCTTTCTTATCCATGTTCTCTTTTGAGGTTCTTGTCTGTGACTGTTGTTGTTCTATTGTGGTTCTCTAGGAGGAACTGTCATTATGCAATATTTTCCCATGTGTCCAAAGATGTTACACTTGTGGCATTCCACTTCAGTGCTCAATGATTCAAACCTATTCTAACTTCTTCTCTGTGTTTCACTAGGTCTTCTTAGATAACCCTTTTTTGTATGACTTTCAAAGTTGTTTATGTTCCTGCTGTTAACTCTGCAATTCATAGATTTATGTCCAAAATTATTACATGCATAACATAAACCAAAAAAGATACTTTGATACCTAGGATTTGAAGATCTTCTGAAAGGAGTTTCCCTTCTGAATCCTTCTTCTTCATGAGGCCTATCTATTGGATGTTGATTATGAAATCTGAATCTTCTCGGTGGAGGAGTGTCCCTGTAATATTCCTTGTATATCTTCCTATCCCCTTTGATTGTTTCTACATAGATTTTTGGATATGCTTCTTGTTCTTTTGTTTTGGAGCTTGATCCCTTTTCCATCTGATTGTATCCAAGTTTAGACTTGTCATGATGAGTTTTTTGAATGTTGATAATGTCATCCAAAACTTTTTAGTTGTTCTTCATATTTTTCTTTTGAATATCCTTTCTTAATGTGACAACCTATTCTTCCAAATTTCCAATAATCTTATCTCTTTCTTCTAGTTGTTCTTTGAGTGCTTCTTCAATTATTTTATCTTCTTCTATTTGAACCTTCAAATTTGTGATCATTTGTTCTAGTTCCTGAGTGTCTTCTTTCTTATCTAGTTCTTCTTGTAGCTTCTTGTTTTTCTTCTTATCGCTTCTTATAACTTCTATGGCACACAAAAATTATTATCAGTAGTCAACTTTTTCCTCTTCATATTCTTCTTTGGCCTCTTCATATTCTTCTTCGGTGTTTTCTTTGTCAGAGTCTTCTACTGCCATGAATAGAACTCTTTATGTCTCACTGTCACTGACTTCATCTTATTCTGATAAGGGGATGTCTTCTTTGGTGCATATGAAAGTTTTCTTTGTGGTTCTTTTACCTTTGTATGTTTATTTTCTATTTGAGTAATCTTCATCATTCCTCTTATTTTTCTTATGAGGACATTTGTTAGCAAAATGACCAATACCATCACAATTAAAAAAAATCAATGGAAACTAACCTTTATATCTGTCATTGGTTCCCTTATTCAATCTTCTGACAAAGTTGGCCATTTCTTCATCATCTTTCAAGATGTCACTATTGTTGTTATGTTCTTTTTATTTTTTCTTTCCTTTTTTCTTTGGCCTTTTGGATTCTTTGAAAGATGCTTCTTTTGTATCTAGATTTTCATGTTTAGTTCCCATTTCATATGCTGCGAATATTCCATATAGTTCGTCCATGCTTATTGAGTATAGATCTGTTCTTTCTTCTAGTGTTGATATCTTAGGATCAAATCTCATAGGAAGAGATCTTAGTACCTTTTGAACAATTACAGATTCTTTAATTTCTTCTCCCAATCCTATGATTGCATTTACAGTTTCATTGAGTCGTAAGAAGTAAGTTGGAATATTCTCATCTTCCTTCATCTTTAGTTGTTCGAACTGACCTCTGTAAGTTTGAAGCTTTGCTACTTTGACTTTTGAATCTCCTTCATAAATATTTTGGACCTTGTCCCAAGTCCCTTTAGCGGATTTACAATGTATAACTTTGGTGTATACTGATTCACAGAGACCATTCAGAAGTGCATTTGTTTCTTTGGAATCAGTTTGTCCGAGTTTCATTGCTCTTTCATTTTTTGACGGAACTGCTGGTTCTTTGTATCCATCTACAACTGATTGCCAAATTTCAAATCCTTGTGCCTGTATATATGTTTTCATCCTTCTACTCCAAAATGAATACTTTTGTCCATTAAATTGTGGTATTCCATTTTTATACATGTTTTTTTTCTCCATGATCTACCTTTCAGTGGTTAAACTGATTTCTGAAGGAACCTGCTCTGATACCAATTGTTGGATTACTGAGAGGGGGGTGAATTAGTAATAGTGCAATTTAAACCTTTTCAACCATATAATGCAAGTGTTATATCAGTGCAACATTATCATCCAATAATTTCAGAGTAAATAAACAATGAACAAATGAGCAATCATACACATACACAATACACTAGTGTTTTTACGTGGAAACCCAAAGAAGGAGAAAACCACTGAATGTTTTTTATTATATGTCTTGAAGAATTAAATTCATTGGAAGCACCAACTTCCTTTGTTTTCTAGCTACAACTGGAAGGAGGCTCCAACCCCCTAGTTTCTCAGGCTACAACCTGAGGGAATCTCCAACTCCCCAATTCTCTGGCTACAACCCGAAGGAGGCTACAACCCCTATGTTCTTTGGCTACAACCAGAAGGTGGATACAACCACATTTCCTTGCCTCGTCCAACTGCCCTAAAATATAAATTCCAAATGTAGACAACCTATCACTGCCACTAAATCAACCACTGCCACTGTCAACCTGTCACTATCAACCTGTACCTATAACCTGTAACAACTTGTACCAATCAGCCTACACCAAACAACCTATACCAATAACCTCAAACAAGATGTGCCATATCTCTCATAAATAGACCCCAACCATGTTGTTGCCGCGATTTTTCTTCTGCACTTTTTCTACTGTGATTTTTCTGTCGCACTTTTTCTACCGTGATTTTTCTACCGCACTATTTCTGCCGCACTTTTTTTGCCGTGATTTTTCTGCAGCAATTTTTCTGCCGCACTTTTTTTTCTGCACTTTTTCTGCCATGATTTTTATGTCACACTTTTGTTATAACCCTAAATTGCACCATACATGCTTACCTGGCATTAGGCCATCTCAGATCCCTTTTTTACCAAAGCATTACTGAACAACTCTTTAAAAAACCTCTTTTATAAGGGCCCACATGCCCTATTCCATTACTGCACACATGTACACATTGGCTGACCTAACACAGCCCGCGTGGATCGACAAAAGCATGAAAAAAGGAAATTTTCTGATGGAACACACAACTTTGGGTGAGTTAACTGAAACTCTCGGCCATGCATGGCTGAGGGTTCATCCAAATACCTAGCTCCTTCTAGCCTATAAAAGAAGAGGTAGGGGTCTCATTTGAAAAAAGGAAAAATGTAGCAAAGAAACTCTGCCCATTTGCATATTCCCATTGTCCCAACCCTTTAGCCATCCTTGTGCCAGAAGAGATACAAAGCAAAGAAGTTGGAGGACAGTTGAAGAGGAGCCCAGGATCAGGTTCGCAGAGTGGTGTCCGGTCTCGACTTTTGTAAGTTAACTCATTCAAAGTAATAAAGAAAATGCTTTTCCCGTCCCAATTCATGAGTTATTCAAAGTTTGTTAAGTACATGTTTGAATATCTAACCCGTTAGTCTATAGGAAAGATGCATGTGTAGTTGTTGCTTGTCTTGTATGCAGGTCATATTTGGAAGGAGAACTGTGAACAAGTGATCAAGTGCGAAAGAGGATAGAGTGTGAACAAGGGATCAAGTGCGAAATGGGATTTAAGTCTGGGGACGAAGGTACAAAGTAAATTTTCTCTTGGTCATATCTGCATGCAAAGTATAACCCTATTTGCTAGTCCGTAAGGAGATTTCCCTCACAACAACTTTTCTCTATCAATAATACCTACTCAAATAACCTTTCACAAAAAAGATATTCAATGATATTCAATAGGCTAAAGTGTGATTAAATGACAGAGCCTTGCCTCTTATTTATACTTTCATGTAGCATCCCACTTTCCTTATTTTAGGGAGTTATCCATTAACTTTATTATTTAAATAATTTATTTTGCAAAAACTTTTACTACTTTTACCTTTTGAGGTTTCTAGATGACTCATGAGGGTTCTCCAACTTCACATGGCCATAACTCTCTAACCGTGAGGAGTCATGTGATGTTCCACATACCACAGGAAATGGCCTGACATGTACTATCCATCTAGAATAGTATTACCTATAGATATATCAAAACTCATACCATTATCCATAAAAAAAACTTGGGTCCATTACCCAAACATTTGTGCTACTAGAATTCACTATCGAGCTTTCTTCAAGGGTTGACATCAATGGCAACTAACCCAATTAATCAACACTAACATACTTCACCAAGAATTTTTTTCTTGGAATGCGATGCATTGGGAAACGGAATTGTAGTCATCCTCCTTCAAGATGGTTGACCTTTGGCTTTCACTAGCAAACAAATGTTGGAGTGACATTTGGTCCAATAAACCTATGAAAATGAAATGTTGTCTATTCTAGATGTCATGGATCTTTGGTGTCCTTATATATTGGGGCAACACTTCCAAATTAAAAATGGTCATCATAGCCTCAAGTATTTTTTGGAACAAATAATTTCTTCCCCAGAGCAACAAAGATGGGTGACCAAGTTGTTTGGATATGACTATGAGATCATATACAATAAGGGAAAATAAAATGTGGTTCTTGATGATTTTTCAAAGAAATATGAAGAAGATGGGTCCATCTTTTCCTTCTCATTATTTTCGTAGACTAGATTGTTCACTAGGAATGATTGCAACACACCAAACTTTCTATCCCAATCCAAAAATTGCAACAGGATCTTCAGGTTTCACTAGGGTACTCTTGGCACAATGAAGAGATTCACTATAAAATTAATTTGTATTTAATCAAACATACAAATTATAAATCCACAGTACTCTTTGAGTTTCATGCTTCAACCATAACTAGGCATTCGGGCTTTACCAAAACTTATGAATGGGTCAAACATCCATTTTTCAGTTAAGGTATGAAACATGAAATTTGTGCTTTTGTGGCTGAACGTGATACCTGTTAATGAATATTTTCTAGGTCCTATCAACTTTCCAACTAGGTCTATCTTAGACCCCAAGTTGGTTCTAAGTTTCGACTGTCAATGAAGGTTTTGATGATTTTTTAGGACAACCAACATTTCAGGAACTTCTTGTTGATTTATTATAGACAGTTACATTAGAAATTTAGGTTCTCTAGCATGTAGTTTTAGTCACCAAGGGTTAGCACATGCATACCAAAATAAATGTAACACACCTAGAGATATTTACAGCTGAAATACAGTAGTTCTACACTCTAACATACATGAAATTGAACACAAGTATTTTTGGTCAACATGACCCTAGATAAAACCCCCCCAGGGAAAACCAGTTTGGAATATATGTGTGTATATGAGGAGAATAGAAAGTGGAATACAAAAATTACAAAATATAGATGAACCTGATACAATAGCAACTTGATCCAAGCTGTAACACTAGTACAAATGAAGTAAGAGTGCCCTAGGATGGTGTGCCCTCCATAAATGCTGACAAGACCATTGAATCAGAGCCAGAAGCCAACTGAAAGATCTGATCAAGAAACCCCGCCACAACACTCTGATAATGATGAGTATCCTCCATATGAAACATACCTCACTCCAATATAAGCTTTGAAATTCCTTCCTACTAATGATGCGCCCTCCTCACCAAGTGTGCCCTCCTCCAAGCATAAATATCCCCACTAAATAAACAAGGCCCTAAGCTTGCTAGCTATCTCCATGGAAGGGAGCTCCCAAGATAGCCTCAACATATGCCTGAAAAATCATGCTCATTCTCTCTCTCAAACTCTCGAAGTGAACAAATGAGTGAATGATCTTTTACGCATGTTTTGTGCCCCTCTTGAACCTCCATAAGAAAACCTAAATAATGGACTGTTGAGATCATCCCATCTCAAGTCTAATCAAAGGTTGAGATCTCTCCAAAATAATCTCACTCTCAAACCCAGTTTGGGTTAAGTTACCTAAGTTCACTTTATGTCTCCTAATTCACTCACAAAGTGAATTAATAGTCATTTTAGGCATAAATGACCAAATTTCACTTTTGACTTAAATCTCCTAAGTCAAAGTGAAATTATACATAAAGTACAAGGCACAAAGTACATAGTACTTCCCACATGTTTTTAGGAGCTCACAAACACATGGGGAAGACCTCCCAAGGTACATAGTCTCAACAATCAATGCAATAAGGGAGAAACCATCAAATCTCTAGGCACACTCCAACCACTGCCAACTCTACCTACTATTTGGATGGATATTTATATCAATTTCATTGTTGGATTACCTAAATTAGGCAATAAGTCAATCATCATGTTGGTAGTAGATCATCTTTCCAATATGCTCATTTTTGTTCACTTCAACACTCGTTCACCACATCCATAGTCGCTCAAATTTTAATGGAAAATATATACAAGCTCTATGAAATGCCTCATTCTATTGTATTTGACCATGATCCAACTTTCACCAACAATTTTTGGCAAGAATTATGCATACTCCAAGGAACCCAATTTCATCTCAGCACTACCTATCATCCCTAGAATAATGGACAAGCGTAAGCTGTCAAAAAGTGTTTGGAAACATATTTGCATGGTTTTTCAACCGAAAAACAAAATCAATGGGCTCAACGATTACTCGTAGTTGAATGGTGGTACAACATGTCTTACCATACTGCTACTCATATGACTCTCTTTGAAGCCATCTATGGGAAAAAGGCACCATTGGTTCTCTCATACATACTAGGTGTCTCCAAGGTTAAGGAGGTTTACAACAATATTATATTCCATGTGGTCATTCTCCGTACCCTCAAAGAAAATTTAGTCGTGGTTCAGAATCACATGAAGAAACAAGTAGATCAGGGTCGTTCTAAACATCAATTACCTGAAGGGGACCAAATGTTTCTTCATCTGCAACCTTATAAGAATACTTTACTCAAATCTCAACATTGTCAGAAACTTTCCCCCAACATTTTATGGTCCTTATACAACTCTCAAGTGAGTGGGGCCAATGGCTTACCAGTTAGCTTTTCCTAGTCACTCTAAAGTCCATCCTATTTTTCATGTCTCCCGCTTAAAGAAAGTGATTAGAACTAAGTGCCAGATTCAAACCAGTCTCCTTGAGTTGGATGAAGAAGGTTCCATTTGGTTGCAGTCATAAGAAATATTGGACCAACACAAGTGTCGTCTTCATCAACACACCATCAAGAAAGTTTTAGTTCAATGGAAGGATTCACCACCAGAAGATGCCACCTGGGAGTTGGCTACCATTCTGCAAGAATTTCCTCAGCTCAAGCCTCGAGGAAAAGAATATTTTTCAAAGGGGAGGGCATGTTAGGGACCTAACCTCCCTAACCCCTCACATAGGTAGAATAATATATTTTCCATGTAATGAAGGCCGACATTAGTAAATAAGTCCTAGTTAAATGTGAACAAGTATAATGTAGGATTACTTATAGAAGCTTTCACTTTTTGAAAGATCTTACTCTAGAATGTTATTTAGAAGACAAGATTAGTATAAATAGGAGTAGAAGGCATGAGAAAGTCTTGTCTTGAGAATTATTGTAATAGAGCTCTACTCTGCTAGAGGTTTCCCACTCGAAGAGGCAAGTGAACTTGGCTTTTTATCAATAAAGGTATCATTTTTGGTGTTGTGATTATCTATATTTTATTGTTTGAATAGTTTTTGTTGCAATATATTTTATGTTTCTTCTTATTATAATACATCTAATACCTTACAAAATATGTCTCAAAATTATGGTGTTGCAAATTTTATAAATACTTTGATTATGTAATTTTATCTTCGATAAATCTACCTTCTCCTTTATTGTTTTCAATTTTTTTTATACAATATTAAAATCTTTAACACAATACTCTTACCTAACATGCAATAATTTTTTGGTTGAAGCATGTTCTAATCTAAACTTTAAAAGTGTACTACATTCAAGTTCTTTAATACAAGTAACATCTTTAAAAGTGTGTCAGCCTTTCTACTACATAATATACTTTCTTGTAAATTTTAAATTATACACTTTTAAGTTAGTTAATGAAACTATATAATCTTTGTACAATATTATCAATTGAATGGATATTGTGAATTAATTGAATGATATTTGTGATTTAATTGTATTATGTTTATGCATAATATGTGGCAATGTTTAGTCTAAGTGTGTTTTAATTTAAATTTAGTTAGTCATTGAAACTATATAATTTGTGTGTTTCTTTTTTAGACTCTTCTCACTCCTGTTATATTATATGGATGTGAATTTTTGGGATGCAATATCTCTCGAGAATTTTGGAGAAAGATAGAGTAGATCCAAAAGATTTTTATAACTTATAATCTCAAAATTAAGGGAAATACACCATATCCTTCCTCCTCATCTAACCGAGCCTTTCCCCCATTCATAGTGTGTGGATATGATTAGGTAATTAATTTACAAGAACACGATAAATAATATGGATAACAAGAGGCTCTCCAAAATTTCTTCAGACTCTAGCCAAAATCATCAAAGACTCAAGTGGGGATGGCATAATGATGCCAAGTCTTGGCTAAATCATTGGGGAATAAAAAAAAAGTTATTATGCATAATATAGATGATATTAAAAATATTATACAAGATAAATTTAAGGAGAATATGTGGTGTGATAAATAATTAGAGGATAAATACAAATTAAGATATTATAAGGAGGTGGTTAACCCTAACCTTGAAGATGAAAATATCTCTCTATTTTGATGAGCATAAAGAAGAGAATCAATATTGATAAAATAATAACTAATTCTCATGAGCTGCATAGTGAAACTGGGCATTAGACAATCCCCAAAACACTATGGAAAGAAAGAATTTGTCACCTTTGTGACACCAAGAGGGTTGAATATGAAAATGAATTTCTTCTAGAATGCCCTGTGTATACCCAAATATTATCCCAATTTCAAAATATTTGTCACAATACTGACTTCAAAATATTTGTCATAATACCGACCTTCATAACCTTCAAAGTCATCAAAACTTTAGTGATCTTGAAAAGCTTCTCTTAATACTTTAGTGAAGTTTCTATTAGCTTTTAATAGATATTGTCTCATTACTTGGTGTAGTTTTGTTGGAGTTTCCCCTCTTACATAAGGAGAAGTCTCTAGAACCGCTTCACTTAATGCCCTCCTCTCAGACTTGATGTTGTTCTCCATAAGATTTTTCGCAGCCATAGCAGTTGCTTTTGAATGTTGCTTAAAATACAAGAAACTCTTTAACCTCTATCAACCCAACTCACAAAGAGAATCAATTGCAAAAGAAAGGGTTTAATTATTTTAGTTCATACAATGGTTTTATAAAATACTTTGCATTATGCCTTTTCAAGGAAATTTAATAGTCAAGGATGTAACATCCCACTCTGGCGCACATACCAAACTTATTCTTTGAGGACACTTGCTCGCAAGTGATCTGGATTTATATGATGATAAAAATTTTCTTTCATTATGATGCATAGAGTTATATGACAGGATGTTTTTACTACCTTGGTGTAGACAGGTGCTGCTGACTCAGTCTCTTTGAGTGTGCAGGGTGTCAGACCTGGAGGATGCAGGGGCATTTGTGGAACTCCCTTGGA
>ML782411.1:1039846-1055166 GCA_009831015.1 Picea engelmannii
TAGTGTAAACTCTTGATATTGATAAGACACATGGTAGAACGTCTTGGGGGTAAGTACAATAGATCTCTCGGAGCTAGTAAATAAGGGTGCTTTTCTTTTAAGTAATGTTGAATTTGGGGTTGTTGCCAGAGTCCTCTTGTCGCACGCCTTCCGTAAGGGGCGCCATCGTACTCTTCATTTATGTCATATTAATTTCATTCAGCTGGATGCTTGGTCTGATTGTGTCGGGCGGGATGTAGACACCTCCATGTTCCTCAGAACAGTCGCCAGCCCTGAGACCTTAAATGGTTAAAGACGATGGGAAACCGAGCTTGAGCGTTGCTTATGTGTCTTGGAGGTCCTAACCTTGCAGGGTAGGACGGGCGGGAGGTCAGTCGTATTTTAGCAGTCAGTTTTACTTGACGTGTGATTTTCACTTATGCAGGTGGTTATGTATCGTGTGTCCTGAACATATTCTTAGGTTCGTCCGGGTTGATTTCTTGTACATACACACACACACACATGCTTAAAAAAAAAAAAAAAAATTTGCACCTGGCACTAGAGTGGTTGTCGTAACGAGGCGGGTCGTTACAAAGGAGTCCCTGGCAATTCAATTCCCATGGTCATGGAACTTCGACACTAAGCAACAAAATAGGCATATAGAGAACAAATATTAAATGATATGTTGAACCGTCTAATAAAATGTCCAACGCTTGAAGAATTGGATAGGACTAAATTACATAACTGCTAGTATTCAAGTGATATTTACACACAGTTGGTCATAAACTTCACTCATAGTTTACATCCAGACATCTAAATACAATATTATGATGAACTATGAAAACCTACACTATGATGGTAATTAGACTTGTTTCTTAAAAATAATTTTAGTATGAGGAGTGCCATATGTATCAACAGATTTGGAATTTGTTTTGTATTTAAATTTTAAATGCAGATTTGGAATTTGTTTTGTATTTAAGTTTTAAATGTGGGACAAATTATCCAAAATTGTGTTAGTTAAGACATGAATAATAATTTTGGAAAAAAAAAAGAATCATGCAAATCTCTCGTGCTTATTAAGAGTGGACCAATATGGACATGGTTTTTCTGATTAATCATTTTACATAGTATCATAAACATCGTAGAAGTTTTTATAAGTGCCAAAAGGTTAGAGCACTATATTGTCTCTTGAGTAAACCAAAAGTATTTAATGTTAGCTCCTAAATTTACCGGGATGAAAATGGAATTTTGACATAATGAGTACTTACTTTAATAAGAAATATATAATTTTAATGTGTTTGTTTTTTAATATCTATCTATTGTTAAAAGAGCAAACAAGGTTGAGAGAGGTATCATATAATTGTAATGTTTTTGTATTTTTTAGTATCTAATTTCAAAAGAGTAAAGAAGGTTAAGAGAGGTATAGAGATAAGGAGTAAAAGGAATTGTGTAGAGATATAGAGTTTTGATATCATGAAGTTGATTTAGAGAAGGAAGAAGAAGGGAAGGAAATGTTTAAGAGCTACAATGTTAGAAAAATATGACCTTTCCCTAATAAAACATTACTAAAGTTTAGGAAAACCTCAAATTTATAATGGTTGATTATGATGGATTCAAAGATACAAGACTGCCTCAAACTCGTGAAAATAGTAGGGACTCAAAAAAACTACTACAATCAACTTCACATAAAGTAATTATTTCTTTTAAGAAAACATTTTTGAATTCAGATGAGCCTACTTCATTTGAAGATCCACTTCAAATGAAAAAAGACTAAAAAAAAACATATGAATGATCATATAAACATCATAGAAATTTGTATATGTGCCAAAAAGTCAAAGAACTATATTGTCTCCTGCACAAACCAAAAGTATTTTATGTTGCTCCTAAATTTACTAGGATGAAAATGGACTTTTTACATAATGAGTACTTACTTTAATAAGAAATATATAATTGTAATTTGTTTGTATTTTAGCATCTAATGCTAAAAGAGTAAATAAGGTTGAGAAAGGTATCATATAATTGTAATGTCTTTGTGATTTTTAGTATCTAATGCTAAAAGAGTAAAGAAGGTTGAGAGAGGTATAGAGATAAGAGAGTAAAAGGAATTCAATAGAGCTATACAATTTTGATATCATGCTCTGAAGTTGATTTAGAGAATGGAGAAGAAGGGGAGGAAATGTTTAAGAGCTATAATGTTAGAAAAATATGACCTTTTCCTAATAAAAAATTACTAAAGTGTAGGAAAACCTCAAATTTGTAATTTTTGTTGATGATGGATTCAAAGCTACAAGACTTCCTCAAACTAGTGAAGAGAGTAGGGACTCAAAAAGATACTACAATATGTTGTATCATGTTGTCATTGATGTCAAAGGATTGATGTCAAAGGGTTGATGTCTTGTCATATTATCCTTGATGTATTGATTGATGGATTGTTTTATCATTGATGTATTTGATGTCAAATGATTGATATCAAAGGGTCAATGTCTTGTCATAGTATCATTGATGTATTGATTGATGGATTATGTTGTCATTGATGTAATTGATGTCGAGTGGTGCCATAGTAATGTGTTGGTTGATAAGAAGAAGTTGTATCATTGATGTCATGTCATGGATGCTAGAACGTACCAAATGGATGAACTCCAAAGTGGTCCTCTTATGGTGAAATCCCTCATGGGAAGACGCTTTGGGAAGTATAAATGGTTAAGTGGTTGAGTCATCCTAGATGTGTGGTTAAGGAATCCAAGTTTGATTGTGGAATAATGTAATGAAGATCAACTAATTTGCAAGTGAGACTATTCTATATGGATAGTTCTTGTCATGCAATTTATGTTGATATGTTGAATGTCACATAACTCCTCACCGTTAGAGAGTTATGTCCATATGAAGTTGGAAAACCCTAATGAATTATCTACAAGCCCCTAGAAGGTCAAATAAGTCAAATTATTCTAGAAGCTTCTAGAAGAAGTTGGCCAGTGAAAGTGGTTAGTCATGGGTTAAGTGGTTGGAAATTTAAAATAAATTAGTTACAACTAGAAGTGGAGAGTTTACTATTTGTGGATAAAGTGGTTGTAAGTGGACAAGTGGTTAGAAGTGGGTTAGCCCAAAAATAAGGAAGTTGGTTAGAGTTGGTTAGACGATAACCCCTAGAGGAAGCTACTTGCAGAAGTATAAATAAGAGAGAAAGGGTCTCTTATGAGGGAGAATCTCTTGAGAATATTAAAGATATATTTTGGATAAAGATTCATTGCAGGTACTCATAGATGCATCAGAAGTTTCGTAAGTCTAAAGTTTGACAATGAAAGTTTTGAGGTTCAGAAAACTCTAGTTTTTTAAAGCAGTATGGAGGATATAGTGGGAACGAGTGCGTAAGTATGTAAGTTGAAGGAGACCAGGGAACGTACAGTTGGGAAAGGACATGAAAAGCTTGAGTAAGTGTTGGTGCCAGGTTCCTGATGTTTGAAGCAAGTTTCAGATCAACATTTTATAGGTTCATATATGCTACAGAGGTTCTTGTATGGGTAGATATTGTCTTGATGTTTAGACTTGCTCATGGTATGGTGAATTCTTGAGGCATTCTTTGTATGGTTGTATTGATGTCTAAATATGGTAGTTGGTTGGTTGAGTAGTTTAGTTCTTATATGATTGAGAAATATTTATGATGGTGTATGCATGAGGAACATGCATAGATTAGTTGATGGTATGGATTTGTTAGTGGTCGGTGATGGTACATATTGGGTAGTGATAGGAAGGTTGCAGTGGCAGTGACTGGAGGATGTGACAGAGGCGGGAAGGGTCCGAAGGGAAGAAGTTGTGAAGTTTCAGAAACCCTAGTTTTATGAAGGTGTACATAGGCTAACAGAGAGAAGGACGCGTACATATGCGTGTTGCAGTATAGGTAGTTCATTTACATACACATGCTATAGTATAGAGAGGTTGTGTACCTGTTGACAGATTGGATTCTTTCTATAAGATGGGTCTTGTATTTGAGGATTGGATTCCTCTTCTTAGTTGGTGTTTAGATCTGCAAACTAGGTCTTGCAATGAGAGTTGGTGCTCATTTCAGTTGGTGTTGATAAACCCCAAGGATTGTAGTCCATAGTACAAAAGAAGATTACATATATACCTTGTGTTCCTTGTGTTCTTTATGGTGATGGTTTATTGATGATATATGTTTACATGCAAATAACTAGTTGTGAATGGAAGTAATGAATAATGAGTAAATGGTGATTGCTAACTAATTTTTTTTGTAAAGAAGTGTAAAATGAACCTCACATTAATTTTCCCTCCCTCTCAATGTGGTCGGCATGTCCAACAATTGGTATCATTTTTGGCCTTCATCATAAGCCTTACAATCTTGAAGGAGATCCATGGACACACAAATGGATGAACATGAAGTTCTCCTCTTTGATGAGACAAATTACTTAACATGGAGAATAGAAATGAAAGGGTATTTGCAGGAAAAAGGAGCAGGTGTTTGGAATAAAGTTGTTGTTGGACAAATTCCCTCAAAGAATCAGTCAAAACTTGCAGCAAAGAAGAATAATGCAATAGCACTCAAGACCATCTTCAATGGACTCTCAGATTTTTTCAAAGAAAGAATAAGACATCATTCATCCACCAAGTACATATGGCTAAATCTAGAGAAGGTATATCAAGACAAAAAGGAAAATGAAGGTAAAGACTCTCCAAAATATTTTGATAATTCTAATTGTAATGATGTTGAATGTTCATCTGCAAAAGAAGAAGAATATAGAGAAGACATTTGTGTAGAATTTTCAAATAGTTATCTTATATATGAAGAGGAATATTTGTTAAAGCTTAAAGATAAAGTTTTATCTGAGTTGGATGATGTTAGCTATGAAATAGGAAATAGTTAAACTTATTTTGAGTATATTGAAAAATACACTAAGGAAATCCTAGAAAAGTACCCAAGACATACCATGGCACTAAAGAAAATACTCATAGAACAAGAAGAAAGTAAAAATACTCAATTAGAAGAAAAGTAAGAAGAAATCACAAGACTAAATAATGAAATAATTAGTCAAGCAAGAGAAAAGAACAAGGTATATTACGAGCTTAACAAAATCCTTGAAGTTAATGTCAATCTAAAGACACAAATTGAAGAAGCCAAAAGGATAGAGGAACTATTGAAGAGTCAAGTAAATGAAAAGGAAGAATCATGTCATAAGTTCGAAGCAGAAGTTGTTGATCTAAAAAGGAAAGAAGAGAAGGAAAAAAGGTTCATGAACAACTCAACAATCCTAGATGAAATCTTGGATAGTCAAAGATCACCAATTGATAAATCAGGTCTTGGATACAACAAGGAAGCAACACACTTTGAAGCTATCACTTCTAAGAAGCATGAGGTAAGGCCTCCATTTTCAAAAGGTGGAAGCAAGGATGAAAGTCAAGCATATACACAAATCAAGGAAACCTTCATAAGATCATAACAAGGAAGACATCAAGAAGAAAGTCCTACACCTCAAAGAAAATTTAGAAGAGAGACACCTTCAAGGTTGAGACAAAAGCAAAGGTATGAAAATGTTTTCAAGGGTCATTGTTTCACATGTAATGAATATGGCCACAGATCTTTGTATTGCACACATTATGTAAGAAAATATGTTATAATATTCAATAAGATGATAATATGTTGGATATCTAACCTCGTGGGACATCTTGTTGCACATTGTCACACCGTGAGATGCTACAACTACAATGGGTTTGGTTACAAATCCTAGGATTGTTGGAACACAAGAAGATATTCCATGAGGATTACTTCAAATGATATGTAAAGAAGAGAATGGAAGAGAGATAAGGTTGAAATGATGGAAGATGAAAGAATCAATACTCAGAGAACAAGAAACTCTCAGAAGTGGATGAAGAAGATTGAAAAACTAGACATGAATGAAGGGACAAACAATCAAGAAATATTTACTTTTTCTGATGGATACGCGAGCTCTTGTGAGATAAGTTGCATACATATGTGAGGTGACCTATATAAAGGTCACATGCATATGTGAGTTGTCTGTGAAAAAGGACACGTATATGTGGTAAAATCCTTAAGAAGAGGGTTGTACAGATGAGTTGCAACATGGGTTGATTGTCTAACATTTTTTATGCAGGATCTGAGATGGTTTGGTTCAGTTTTTCATGATTACATTATTTTTTCATGAATGTATGGTGATAATATATGGTTGCATTTTGGAGCACATGCTTGATTCCTATCTTGGATACATGGTACTAACCCTAGAGTGTGGATTGAGACATTTTTCTGCTAAGGAACATAATTGGCTATGTACTTTCTCAGTGAAGTTATGGCATGTTGTCTATGGGACATATCATGTTGATGTGATGTTAGCTATAGGTATATCATTAATCTATTGAGGCACACTTTTAATGTAAGGATATTTAGAAACTTAGGAGTTATTTAAGATCTACTTGGTCTAATGTGTCGTTAGGTAAAATTGTGTTTCTTAGTGTGTTTCTTTAGTATGCATTAGTATTCATTTGTAGTTAGGAAATCTGATGGTCACGATATGTTCCCGACATAGAGTGATCCGATGATTCATATTCTCCTTGATCTTAATGACCATTGATATGTGGCTTAACACCCAATTGGTCCGTGATCTCTATTTAAAGAGCATGGAGGGTCACTTATCGACGATCAATTGTGAGAAACTATCTTGTAAAATATCTCTATAATATTTTTCTTTTGCATTAATATACTACTCCAAGTGGTCGCATTGCCTGGGGCTGTGGATGTTTCCCCGTAGGGGTTTTACCATGTTAAAACATTGGTGTTTTGATCTTTAATCTGGTTGTGTGAGTGGTTATTTAAGGTGTTCATCCTCTCTTGGAATACCTATGTTGTTGAACATGGTATCAGAGCCTGTTTGAAGACCCACTCTTGTTGTAGATTGAGACCATGAAGTCGAGTTGCCTCATCTCTATTTTCTTCCATTTACATACATTTTTTGGATGATAAGACTGTTCCATTGCGTTCGGAGCACTTTTTTCATCTAGGAATGATTTTAGTTTCACTCAAAAAGGTTTATTTTTTCTCAAGATACGATCATTTCAGCTAGATCCAGAGGTATAAAGCTTGAATATGCCCTTTTTAAATTTTTTGCAGAGTATTATTTCGGTTTTATATTGTTTGTTTTCAAGTTTCTATTCTTTTAGAATTTTGTATTCTCTTTTCCCCATGCCCTGTGTGATCTTGGAAAATAAGAAACATATAGGAAAAGGTGCATTTTCCAGGTAAGCTAACCGAGATCTAACCCTTGTTGTCATCGAGAAGTGAAAATTTTTTCTTGTGTGAAAAGAGTTTTTTTTAGCACAATCTCCAAGGCCGTATTCAACAACAACAACAACAATCCTCTTGATAAACAATAAAATATGTTTTTCTAGCCCACTTGGTAAAAATTTTCCTTATTAAGTAAGAGGTCTTCAGTTCAAGTCTCTCTTTTTGTTACTTTTTTTTTTAAAAGTTCATGCTCCAATGTAAATTTCAATTCAAGTATAAAAGTGAATCACTATAAGTAGCTTTTAGAGTTATTTATTTTGCATGCAATTTTTCTTTTATAAAGTAACTTCATTGTAAAAGTGATCCCCACTTCTTTTTATAAAAGTGGGTCACTTCATAAAACAACTTACACTATCATGTAGTCCTTTGGTTACTGTTTATGCTTTTTTTAAAAGGGTATAAATTTCACATCCGAAGTCCACTTTCAATGCCGATTTTTTTAAAACTGCCTAATTTTTCGATAGATTTCTATCTAGATCATTAGTTTCAGTTTTTAAATCCATATTATCCACATATTTAATATGTCGTTTTCAAGTAATCTTTTTCTTACCAACACCAACTACTTCCAATGAAAATCCCATATGGAGGATTTCTTAAGAAGTAAAGGCTTGTAACAGATTACCTTCGGAAAGGAAACACAACCTACTGATGCTGATAAGAAAGTCAAATGGGATAATAGGAATGAAAAAGCATGTGGCATAATCGGAATTTCCATCTCTCCTGATTTAAGGTTACACATTCAACAAATTTATAAACCCAATGAAGCTTGGGAAAAAATTGAATCTGTGCTTGGTAAACACAATATTATTCCATCACAACAGTTAGAAAATCAAGTATTGAATTTAAGTCCAAGTGATTTTTCTTGCATTGAAGACTATCTATCTAAGTTTAAAACACTTGGAATTTATGTGAAGAATGTAAGATAAAGATGGATGAAAAGCATTGCATCTATATTATTATTTCTAATCTAGGTAGTGAATATTTTGTGTTTGTACTACCTTTTATGCCACGAAAGAGGCTCTAGGGACAACTTATCAGAAACCCACTCTTGAGTCCTTTTGTGATGCTTTGATTAGAGAGCAAGATAAGCTTGTACACCTTGGAGTGATCAACATTGTAGGTACCTCCAACAAAGCCTTAGTCGTCCATCAGAAACATAAGCCCAAGAATACTAAGAAGCAACATCCTCACCACAACAAAAGGCAACATAAGGGTCCCAAACCCACCCAAACAACTTTCACTCTTAATGGTGACAAAGGAGAAAAATATTAAAATAAGAAGACTGACAAACATTGAAGGTTTTGTGATAAAGATGTCCATGATGAGTCCAAATGTTTCAAGAAGATGGAAGCTTTAGAAGCAAAGACTAAGAAGCACAACATAAGTATTGATTCTACTTCTTCTTCTTCTTCTCATGGACATGCACTTTCTGCTTCTGGTTTATCCTTCAATACAACTTCTACTTCTTCTTCTTATGAGTGGCTTATTGATTCTAGAGAATCTTATCATATGGCTAAGGATAAAGACATATTTTATGCTCTAAATGAATGTAACACCAAGAAAATATTTGTTGGTGATGATAGATCTCTTAGTGTTGTAGGATCTGGAACAGTTCAAGTAGAAGATGGTCATTTTAATGATGTATTATGTGTTCCAAGTCTTTCTTTTAACCTTCTATCAGTATATCAAATCACTCATCTAGGTGAAGGTAAAACCATAGAGTTTTCACCCCACCAAGTTGTAATCAATGATCTAAAAGATCCTAAGCATGTTCTTGCAACTGTAATTGTTGATGATATTACCAGGTTGTACAAGTTTGACAACTTTGGGTCATCATCTTTTTCATTAGTTTTTGTTTCTCATAGCAATGACTTGAGCAAACTGTGGCATGAGCAATTTGGTCATCTAAACTAACACTAATTGCAACAACTATGTAATCAACATATGGTGTTTGGTATTCCTCCTATTTCATGCAAAGATGTTGTTTGTGTCGGTTGTGTTCTCGACAAACATCATCGGGACAGTTTTGACAAATGTGCCTCTTGGCATCCCTCGGGCCCTTTGCAACTTGTTCATACTGATTTGTGTGGTTCACTTTCTTCTCCTTCTTTTTTTGAGTGCAATTATTTCTTAACTTTCATTGATTACTTTTCCAAACGTACTTGGGTTTACTTCTTAAAACTTAAGAGAGATGTTTTTGACAAGTTTTTGGCCTACAAGGCCCTTGTAGAAAAGTAATATGGACATCAAATTCAAAGGTTAAGAACAGGTAATGGAGGAGAATATGTGAACAATAATTTTACAAGTTATTGTACTACATAGGGCATCCAAATGAAACACACTTTTCCATATACACCACAACAAAATGGTTTTGTTGAGAGAAACAACTGCACATTAAAAGAAATGGCTAATTGTACAATCCAATCTAAGGGATTAAGTCTAAAGTCTTGGGTGGAATCCATCAACTGTGCAAACTGCATAGTAAATAGCACTCCCACAAAGGCTCTTAAAAATATAACGCCAAAAAAATCTTGGACTAAAATTAAACTAGATGTAAGTCACTTCCACGTATCTGGGAGTATAGCATGGGCTCACATTCCTTATGAGAAAAGGAAAGCATTACAGCCTAAAAGTGAGAACTGTATATTTTTTGGTTATTCTAAATATGTCAAAGGTTATAGACTTCTTCAACCACATTGTAATGAAATTATTATTAGAAGAGATGTTAAATTTGATGAAAATCTCTTGGCCTGCAAGCCTAATTCGACGTTTGTGCATTCTTTGGATTGTGAGCCTAATTTGACGTTTTTTCGTTCTTCATCCTACGATACATCTTCGACATTTGTGCCTTCTTTTGTTCTAGTTTCTTATTCATATGATGAAAGTGAGGATGAAAATACACCTATTCCTTCTCATCTTCCTCCACATGATTCCTTTGAACCTGAACCATCACCAGCTCCAGCTCCACCACTTCCTAGATGGGTCTGTTCAACATGAGAATAAGTCGGTGATCTTGTCGGTGACCCTTGATATCAGTGTTGGACACATTCACAGTTCTAATGAGCCTCTTCTCTTTTGGCTCAATTTTCAGAGACTCATGATCCAGAGACATTTGCATAAACTCCAGGTCATCCAGATTGGGATACAACAATGAATGAAGAGTATCATTCTTTAATGGAAAACGATACTTGGGATCTTGTACCTCTTCCAAAAAGAAGAAAACTTGTCATATGTAAATAGGTATACAAAACCAAGTATGCATCATATGGAAGTGTTGAAAGACACAAGGCTTGGTTAGTTGCCAAATGATTTTTCCAAGTTGAAGGAATTGACTATAATGAAACCTTTTCCCCTGTAGCCAAAATAAATTCCATCCACCTTGTTCTTTCCTTTACTGCCTCACATAAATAGGAGGTCCATCAGATGGATTTTAAGTCCACCTTTCTACATGGATATTTGCAAGAAGAAATCTAAATGGAAAAACCTTCTGGATATGTCCAGAATGACTCTAGCCTTGTTTGTCTCCTTAAGAAATCTCTTTATGGTCTTAAGAAATCTCCCCGAGTTTGTTATTACAAAATGGAAAACTTTCTTATTGCCATTGAATTCTCTAGATTTCATTCAAATCCTAATGTCTATACCAAGAAAGTAGGAAACCATCCCATAATCATTTTCCTTTATGTTGATGACCTTATCCTTACTGGTAGTGACTCAAAACTTTTAAACCATGTGAAAACCAACCTTAACAAGAATTTTGAAATGATAGATTTAGGCTTTTTGCACTATTTCCTTGGCCTCCAAGTTTTGCAAATAAATGAAGGAATTTTTCTTTCCCAATCTAAGTATGCTTGTGACCTTCTTCATCAATTTCACATGGATGATTGTAAACCGTCCCCTTCTCCCTTCTAGTTTGGAGTCAATCTTGTTGCCACCTGTACTTCTCTCGAAGTCGATGCCACCTTTTACCATTAGTTAATTGGTAACCTCTTATACTTGACTCATACCCATCTTGATCTTTCCTTTGTTGCTGGTCTTGTTGCTCGGTATATGCAGACACCCCATGAAATCCATTGGAAAGAAACTAAAAGAATACTTCGCTATGTATGTGGTATAATTCAGTTCCTAATACATTATAGTTCAGGGGCGACTCCTTTAATGGTTGGTTTACCTTATTCATATTGGGATGATGACCTTGATGATCGGAAGTCTACTTTAGGTTATGTATTCAGCCTTGGTTCAGGACCTGTCACTTGGGACTGTAAGAAACAACAAGCTATTGCACTTTCTTTAGCAGAAGAAAAGTACCGAGCAGTGGTAAATGCAAGTTGGAATCCTTATGGCTTCGACAGATTCTTTCATAGTTTGGATTCCAACAACAACATTCGACCAGCCTTTGGTACGACAATCAGAGTGCAATCAAGCTCGCCAAAGACCCAATTCAACATCAGCACAACAAACACATCGAGATACACATGCACTTCATTAGAAATACCATTCATGGTCAAGTTATTGAAGTGCTCTTTTTCCCTACAGAAGATCAATTTGTAGACATTTTCACAAAGTTTCTTACAGAAGAAAAGTTTTCTAAACTTCGATCTATGATAGGAGTTAAGAAAGTTGTCATAAAGGGGGGATAATATATAATGCATCCTTTATTATCCTATTGTGTCACTATTGTAAATACTTCAATCCTATCCCAAGTTGTTCTTAAGAGGGGATGTTAGGATATTTAGACACTTAAGAGTTAGTTAATATCTACTTGGTCTAATATGTCGTTAGGTAAACGTGTGTTTCTTAGTGTGTTTCTTTAGTATGCATTAGTATGCATTTGTAGTTAGGAAATCCGACGGTCATGATATGTTCCCAACATAGAGTGATTCAACAATTTATATTATCCTTGATCTTGACGACCATTGATCTGTGGCTTTGTTGATTAAGGTTGGTTGTCATTGATGTCAACCCTTGAAGAAAGACCCATAGCAAAAAGTTTTGGGTAATGGAACCTATAGTGTTTGATGTAAATATGACTCATTATTGTTTTGTCATGGTTGATAAGAATTAAATATGGATGAACTCCAAAGTGGTCCCCTTATGGTGAAATCCCTCACGGGAAGACGCTTTGTGGAGTAATAGAACCCATGCTTAATTATGGAATAATGAGATGAAGGAAAGTGAATTTGTTAGGGAAAATATCCTAGATGGATAGTTCTTGTCATGTCATTTCTGGTGGTATGTGGAACGTCACATAAATCCTCATGGTTAGAGAGTTATGGCCATGAGAAGTTGGAGACCCCAGGGTTGGGTAATGGACCCAAGTTTGTTTGATGGGTAATGGTATGAGTTATGATATATTTTTAGATAATACTATTCTATATGGATAGTACATGTCATGCCATTTCTGGTGGTATGTACAATGTCACATAACTCCTCACGGTTTGAGAGTTATGGCCTTACGAAGTTGGAGGACCCTCATATGTCATCTAGAAGCCCCAAAAGGTCAAAGTAATCAAAGTGGTTTAAGAGATTTTAAAAGGTAAATAATAAAGTGAAGTGATGAGTGTATTATAATTTAAAGTGAATACAAAATAAATTATTTCAATTATAATTTTAATGGATAAATTAGAAGTGGACCCAACCCTAAAATAAGGAAAGTGGGGCCAAGTGACCTAGAATATGTTTTTAAGGAAGCTACTTGGAGAGTATAAATAAGAGGCAAGGCTCTCCCATTTGAATCACACTTGAGAATATTGAATATCTATAGGTTTCTGAGGTTTACAAATGATATCTAAGCCGGAATTCTGAGGAAAGTGAAGAAAAGAGGGCCGAAATGCAAGGAAGGATAAATTCTTTTGATGGTGCTTTCTAAGGTATGTTATTTTCAGGTCATCTCACCATTTTAGCTATAAATTTTTTTCTATCATGATTCAGATCCTGAAATTGATATGAAAATGAGAAAACATATCCAAGTATCTGTGGTTCAAAATTGAGCTTGTGGTTCGTTGTATTTTTGGAGTTACACTCTGTGGAAAATAGGGTTTGTGGCCAGTCCTGAAACTAGTCAAAATCAGGTGTCTCGGGTAACAACATCATAACTTCTTCATAACAGATCCAAATTCAGTGAGACAAAATGTGTTGGTTAGGGTACAGTCTTTAGTATTTTTTTTAATAGTTTCAGATCATTTAATCAAATATTTTGTGCGATGCACGCTCTACAAGGTCGCTCTCTAGAATAAGCTAGAATTTAGCAAGGTATGCCATTTTTGCTATAACTCCTTTTCTGAGAGGTTCCAAGTAGTGCCAATTGGAGGAATTGCATAAAACACAATGAAGAACATTGTGCATCATTTTCATATATTTATACATTATAGGTTCAAAGTTATGATTACTTCAAGTTAGGGTTGTTGACAAATCCAAAACTAGGCATGTGAGACTAAAAACAAGTTTGATGAAAATGCTAGTCTTTTGTTTTTAAAATTTAAGGAAGGTTTGTAGGAATGTGATAATATACACCAGGTCTATTACAGAGCTACAAATCAGATTTGGATGATGAAATTGATGAGGGATTTTTTGTTGAGGTACATGTTGAGTACATGGTTGAGACAGTAGTTGATGAGTTGGCACATACATGAAGTCTATAGTTGATGATGTTGGTACATATTGATGAGTCATATTTGATGAGTAGATGACACATGATTGGTACATACTTGGTACATGGTTGGATGCACTTGTTTATGGTACAGGTTGATTACTGGTTGGTGCATGGTTGATGCACTTGTTTATGGTACAGCTTGATTACATGTTGATGCATGGTTGATGCATGGTTCAGATTTATTGGTACAAGTTTACAGTGGTATATCTCACAGTGATAGTGTGACAGTGGTTCCATCATTCTACTTCTACTTCAGGGTGGCAGGACGGGGCAAGGATAGGTGGTTGTAGCCACCTTCCAGTTGTAGTCGGAGAACATTGGGGGTTGTGGCCTCCTTCTGGTTGTAGCCAGATATTTGGGGAGTTGGAGATTCCCTCAAGTTGTAGCCTGAGAAACTAGGGGGTTGGAGCCTCCTTCCAGTTGCAGTTGGAAAACAAAGGAAGTTGGTGTTTCCAATGAATGTAATTCTTCAAGACATATAAGAAAAAGCATTCCGTGGTTTTTTCTCGATTTGGGTTTCCACGTAAAACAATGGTGTAATATGTATGCGTATGATTGTTCATTTGTTCATTGCTTATTTACTCTATAGTTATTGGATAATAATGCTTCATTGATTATATGGTTAAAATGGATTAAATTTCTCTATTATTGATTCACCCCCCCCTCTCAGTAATCCAACAATTGGTATCAGAGCAGGTTCCTTCAGGAAACAAGTTTAACCACTAGAAGGAGATCATGGATTATTCTGAGAATGGAGTACCAATGTTTAATGGTCAGAATGGTTTTAAGTATGAGATATGGAGCAGAAGGACGGAAGTATTTTTACAGGCACAGGGACATTATATTTGGCTATCGGTTGTTACAGGATATAATAGTTCAAAAAGGGCAAACACTGCAACCAAGAAAGAATTGAAGAAGAATAACAAAATATCAATGGATTTCATCTGGGAAGGATTACCTAAACCGGTAAGAGAAAAGGTTGGTAAATGTTCATTAGCCAAAGAACTTTGGGATAGGTTACATGACATATATTCTTCACCCATCGCAAATTCAGAAAATGCCAAAGAAGATGCAGATACAGAACAAGAATAAAGATGCTCATCATGTCAGACAGATTCATAAGAGGAAGAGTATGATGAAGCAAAAGTCGATTACAAAGAAAAATTGATCAGTGCAATTAAATATCTAAGGAAAGAAAGAGAAGAAAACAAGTCATCCAAGAAAGAATTGATGAAGCAAAATCAAGTGTTCAAGGTTTTGAAAAGGATCAGCAGGTCATCAAGAATTTAAGAGCTCAACTAGAAGAGGCCAGAAGAATTGAAGAAACTCTAGAATATCAAAAGAAATGTTTAGAAGCCAACATAGCAGCACAAAAGGAAGATGCAG
>ML782411.1:1080840-1097148 GCA_009831015.1 Picea engelmannii
ATTTTTAGGGTTAACCACTTTCCATAAATATTCCTTCTTGATTTTGTCACCTTACTTTATCATTTCTTGATTTTGTCACTTCTCTTGATTATTTAAATAATCCACCTTGAATTTGTCACTTTAATTCATCATTTAAATAATATCAACCCATTTCTAGGTCACTTAACCTATTTTCCTTATTTTTAGGGTTAACCACTTTCCATAAATATTCCTTCTTGATTTTTTCACCTTATTTTATCATTTCTTCTTTTAGGTCACTTTGACTTCTTTGACCTTGGGAGCTTCAAGCCTTCATGTGGGGGTCCTTCATCTTCGTAAGGCCATAACTCTCAAACCATGAGGCGTTATGTGACATTCCACATACCACCAGAAATGGCATGACAAGAACTATCCATCTAAGATAGTTTCACCAACAATTTCCTTGATATTTATCTCGTTATTCCTCATACAAGCATGGGTCCTCCAACCTTTCTTCTAGGATAACTCAATCCGTAAAGCGTCTTCTCGTGAGGGCTTTCACCATAAAGGGACCACTTTGGAGTTCATCTGTTTGTACACTTTATCAATCATGATAAGACAATAATGAGAGCATGGGTCCTCCAACCATTCTTCTAGGATAACTCAATCCGCAAAGCGTCTTCCCGTGAGGGATTTCACCATAAGGGGACCACTTTGGAGTTCATGCATTTGTGCACCTTATCAATCATGGTAAGACAATAATGAGTCATCTATACATTTTTCCACAAATGAATCATATACCAATGGAACCACATCGATCCATCTTCATCATGTATCAATGACAACTCATTGATCCATCTTCATCTATGCATTCTCATTAAGGACAATACATATTATATTACATAAATCATCAATCAATCAATCCTTTGACATCAATCAATCACTTGACATCAATCAATCACTTGAAATCAATCAATGACATCAATCAATCAAACCATTGGCATCGGTGACAACATGATCCAACACTCCCAACTGGACACTCTCTCCATCATAACTCTGGGAAAAGGCATGGGACATTCCCTCGTGATTTCCTTTGAATTTTTCTAGAAAAGGAACCCATCTAGCCCTCTCGAATTTCGTTTTGCATGTTTGATATTCCTCCGTCTCTCTGTAAATATGGAACACAGGTTCATGCCTGTCAACCCTCATGCCATATTGACAATGGGTCTCAAAATAAGTGTAGGAAACAAGATTCTAGTGAGGTTTGGCACCAGAAGAAAAATTACGAAAACAATGTGACAGAGACAGAGTAATGGGATAAATTGATAGTAGGAATGAATAGAGTGGAGGTCCTATAGTGTGGAATGGGTAAATAAAACTCATCTGGATGGCAAAGCCAGCCAGAAGAGCGTTTATGAATTGAAACGAGAATACAACGGTCAAATCACTGCAATGATGGAGAGATAAGGAAGTGTTATAAATTAGGTCGAGGGATCACATCCATGGAAAATGTGACGATCATATCCATAAGTAATGTCACATCCCATTCACACCAGTTTTCATAATAATTGCAGGGAATGTGGCCGATTTGAACAGAATTCACCATTATGCAACAATCAATGTCAATGTTGTCAGAAGGTAATCATAAGTTTAACATTCACCAAAACAATGGTTTGAATCAATAATTAACAACGTAAGGTTATAGAAGGTGGCATAATCATAATTTTGACATCACAGGAACATGAGTCTTTAACAAGAGATTTTCAAACTGGACCAATCTTACTCAAGGTATGATTGTTATTTTCCCAATCATATCAACGATCACTCCATCAAGAAATTTGAATACATAATAAATGATTTTAAAAACAGGGGAATAAACATGAATACTTCAGAAGATAATGAGAGGGAGATTTAAGATCTTAAGGTAACAAAGGTTCATGAGAGTAACCATATATTTAGAACAAAATTAATATGATTCTTAATAAAAGGAATAAAATAATGAGCTCATACCTCCATTACCTGAAGTGTGCTTTGTCAAACAAGGGAAATATCAAGTATAGAACAATTTTGTTTTTACCGAAATTCCACCATTAGTACCAGATCACATGCTTAGTACCAGACCAACACATAAAATTTTTGTACCGGACCAACACAGGAAATTGTTTTAGTACCATACCAACACAGGAAGTCTTATCCAGTACCGGATGAACATAGACAGTTTCCAGTACCGGATGAAGTTTTGATAAAGTAACTAAACGTATAGTCTTGAAACTAGAATCTTGTAGGCTTCTCTTTGTAGTTTAGCATGTTCTGAGGGTCAATCTGGAGTAGGTGTTGGCACTTATTGATGTTGCATGTGAATTTTTCTATTGAAGTATCATGTTGGAAAAACTACAAACAACACATTGGTACAGAAATGTTGAAATTGCAGCGGAAGTGTCATAAAATGAGGAAAAATAATTCAATGGCTGGGATCCAATCTCTGTAACAAGAAGGACACTGTAGCTAGACAACCTCCTGCTGAGATGTAGAAACCTCCTCTTTTTGGAACCAGACTAACCACTACTTCTGTTTCTACTTCCATTTTATTGGAAAGGAAAACCTAACTACTATTGTCTTGTGGATTTTTCTCGAGCACAGATCAGTTAATGCTTGCCAGTGTTTTCAATTTTAAGGATTCTGAAAAACTTAAAAAAACTCCATCTATCGTCCCATGGATTTTTCTTGAGCCTGGGCTAGTTCCTGCTCGCCGGTGTTTTCAATTTTTAGGAATCTAAAAAACTTAAAGAAAACTCCATCTACTGTCCCATGGACTTTTATCGAGCTTGGGCCAGTTCCTTCTCGTTGGTGTTTTCAATTTTTAGGAGTCTAAAAAACTTAAAGAAAACTCCATTAGGATCCTTTTCCATAAGTAATCTACCAGGGGTGGATAAAGGAATAAAATTACACTTTGAAGATGTCCTCCTTATTGTTTATCTACATGAGAACAAAATTATCTTTTTCTCTTGTTAGTAACACCAAAATCGTTATCTAACAACACACCTATATATGTACAAAGTTGTAGTGTCCCCAAGGCCGAGCCCCGTTACAGATCATGTTATATGCAAAGAATTGTAAATATGTTCTATAGGCTGGTGAGCCAAGTTTTGTATAAGTTGTAGGCGTATGAGTTTTGTTAGGCCAGGGAGCCTAAGTGTTGAAGGCCAGGAGCCTGTTGATGTACTTGTATGTATGTAGGTCAATTAATAAAAGATAAATACCGCCAGTGCAGATCGACCACGATGAATGAGTGATGGGGGACTGAGCTTCCACAGAGTGGGCAAGGGATCAAAGGATGGAAGGTGGGAAAGGGGTTGAGTGAGGCGCCTAGGGGCTAAGCCTAGAGGGCTTAGGCCTGGAATAATATTTTAATATTATTCCTAAAAATCCATGTGCACATTATTTTTATCCTAAGTCTTTTTGAAGGACCTGTGATTCCCCAAGTGGTGGGAGAAAGGCGTACGAATGGAACGCATGCAGTTCCTAGGGTGACAAGTGTCAACCCTGGTGCATGCAAATATAAGCCTTGAACTGAACCGTGGGGAGGACGCTCCTCCATTCTGAACCGAACCCCTGTGCGTGAAACCGGTACGACCTCTGCTGGATATCCTGGTTCATCTCTAAAACTGTTAGCTGTGTTTGCCTGAGGAAAACCGTGTAATACCATGCTACGAACTATGAGTCTGTGTCTGTTCTAGGCAACCCGGAATGCAATCCTGAACCAGAATCCCTGTGTTGGACTCGAGTGGAAGCATCCTGTGTTTGTATGGGAAAACTGATCTAGCCTGTGCGTGAAGCCTGCTCCGAAATCATCACCGTGAGATCATCCTGTGATTGTCGAGCCCGTGGTTGGAAGCATTCGTTTGTGTTTCCTGTGGATTGTTGTGACTACGCAGTGCTGGACTGCGTGAGGCTTGTTGGCTTGTGAGCGTCTCCTCCAGGTGAGAGAGTGCGCAGGGGGAGAAGAGAACTCCTGGAAGGAACCCTGTAGCTGCCATGGAGCTCGGAGAATTCTGGTCCGGTCTATTCCTGTAACCCAAGGTAAGGGAGACTGGCAGCCGAAGGACTGTCTAGGTGACAGAGAAGGTGCACTCTCCTGGGGTGGAACAGGCATGTGGGGAATGAGGATCTGTGTGCAGTGAGTGTGGGAGATTCCTGGGAGAACTTCTTCCTGGTGAATGTGAATGTGTTATCTTCCCGTAACCTCAGCCTAGCCTAGGATCCTTTCCTTGGGGTGGAGCTCGGTCCCAGCTCGGGGGTGACCTGCTATTGAGCTGATGAACAACGTGGTCTAAGGCTGGGAGGTTCGTGGAAGGCCTGCACTTGGTTGGTGTAATTCTACCGCCAATAAAAGATAAGTATTGAATATGGTTTATCACATTTGAACATGACTGTGTTGTTTTGTATCATGTTTTCCACTGTGTAAATGAATTAATGATGAATGCTATGGAACGTTTAATTATAGCAGTACCCATATATTTTACTCTGAGTTTTAAGTGTGTTTAATTGTGTTAAATGCATTTGCTTATAATTCCATGTACATAATGGTAAACTGAGAGGTTGGGAAACCTGGGTAGTGAAGGGTACACTACAAAAGTCAAATTAAATCTCACAACAAAAATTACAGTGGTGGATCAGCAGAAGGAGAGCTCCCCTTGCTTACCAATTGAATTTTAGAATTTTGAAGAACATGTTTGATAAAATCCTCTTTAGACAGAGGCTTATGATAAAACTCCAATCAATGTCCATTTACGACAAAGAAAGTCTGATCTTCGTCAATAGTTTTTATCTTAACTAAACCATTGTCGTAAATTGTGTCTACTTCATAGGGTCCCAACCATTGAGTGGAAAATTTACCCTTGAAATTCTTGAACCTACAGTCATACACCAGGGCCCAATCACCTGGTTGGAAATACTTCTTCTTGATGTACTTATCATAGCATTTAGTCCTTTGTTCTTGAATGAGTGTATTCCTCTGAAGAGGATCCTGTTTGATTTCATCAACTCATTCAACTGCAATATCCTCTATTTTTTAGCTTCATCTAAGTCCATCCCCAATTGCATAGAATTCTTGAAGGGTTTTACTTGAAATTCTATGGGAAGCAACACCTGCTTCCCATACACCAATTCATAAGGTGTATGGCATGTTTTGTTTTTCCAAGTTGTTCTGTAGGCCCATAAGGCCTCAGGAAACTGATCAACCTAGTATTTATGGTGTAACTAAAATATCTTGGTGAGAATAGCCTCTATCACCTTGTTAGTTGATTCCACTTGTCCATTTTCTTGGGGGTGATAAGGTGAATATTTTTTATGTTTAATTTGATATTGTTTAGTAATGGATTTGACCAAATTAGAGGTAAATTAGGTTCCTTGTTTTGCCACTACTTCTCAAGGCACACCAAAATGAGTAAATATTTATTCAAATAGAAAATCAACAACAGATTGTTCATTTTCATAATACAAAGCTTTAGCCTCTACCCATTTGGTCACATAATCTGTACAGACCAATATGTACCTTTTTCTTCGAGAGATAGGGTTAATAGGTCCTACAAAGTCCAAGTCCCATTTTTCAAAAGGTCAATTACTACCTAAGCTTGGAGAAGAATCTCATCAATTGCAGTTGGTTTCCCCATCCTCTGACAATCATCACAATTGGCCACATACTTCTTTGCATCCTTAAAAATAGTTGGCCGATAGTAGCGTGAATGTAGTATTTTGTATGTTGTTCTCTTATCAGCAAAATGGCCTCCAGATGGACCATCATGGAAGGCTTTGAGGATGTCATGCATCTCATCCTTTCGTACACACCTTCTGATAATGAAATCAGGCCATGTACGGTATAAATAGTCATCATTCCACATATAATTTGCTCTCAGCTGAATAATTCTATGTTTTTCTCGGGGGGACAGATTTTGAGGTAAATTTCCCGTTACAAGATAGTTGGCCACATCTGCATACCAAGGAGTGTAAGTAGAAATAACAAACAAATTTTCATCTGGAAAATTGTCATCCACTGGTGCATTATCACCTGTATGAATAAGTCTAGATAGGAAATCAACAACGATATTATCTCTTCCAGGTTTGTCAATGATAGTAATGTTGAAATCTTGCAATAATAACAAGTACTATATAGTAACTCTAGTATTTGTCACGGATTTATTCATTTAAAAACTAATGGCTAAGTGGTATGTGTGTACAAAAACCTCATACCTTGTTATGTAGTGTCTAAATTTATTAATTCCATGGACTACTGATAATTTTTTTTTTCAGTGACAGTATAATTTACTTCGGTAGGGGAGATATTTTTGTTGACAAAGTAGATAACATAAGGAAGTTGGTTTTCTCTTTGTCCTAGAACAACCCCAAAATTTTTATCTGAGGCATCAGTGCATATATGAAAAGGAAGAGATAGTTTGGCCCTATTAAAACAAGGGCACTTGAAATCTTTTTCCTTAAAATTTCAACAGAAATATGACATTGTTCACCCCAATGGAATTCAACCTCCTTTACTAACAATTTGAACAATGGGGAGGCTAAGTTTGTAAAATTTTGAATGAACCTCCTATAATATCCACCATTCCCTAAGAAGCTTCTAACTTCTTTTTGTGAGCTAGGGATTTTGATTTGAGAAATAATGTTCATTTTGGCAGGGTCTACCCTTATTCCGGTACCAAAAATATGATGGCCCAAGACAATCCCTTCTGTGAACATCATTATGTATTTTTCATGACTGAGGGAAAGGTTTGTCTCTCTACACATGATCAATAATTTATCCAAGTTGTCCAATGCTTGCTGTAAATAATCCCCATATACTGTGAAGTCATCCATATAGACTTCCACATAGTCATGGGTTAAATAAAAAAAAATTGCACCACACATGCTTACCTGACATCAGGCCAACTCATATCCCTTCCTTGCCAAAGCCATGCTGAATAAACTCTTGAAAATCCTCTTAAATCAAGTAAAACACGCCCTAAACTACTACTGCACACGTTGGAACGCTGGCATGCCTACTACTGCATGCGTTGGAACGCTGGCTGGCCTACTACAACCCGCGTTTACCTAACAAAGAAAAAAAACAGGAAAGTTCTCGATGGGACAAAAAGATATGGGTCAGTTAACTAAAACTCCCAGCCATGCATGGCCGAGACTTCGTCCAAAACCCTAGCTCCTTCTAGCCTATAAAAGAAGGGGTAGGGGTACTATTTGGAGAGGAAAATTATAGCAAAGAAACTCTGCCCAATTGCCGAATCCGTTTTTCCCAACCCTTTAGCCTTTCCTCAAGCTTAAGGAGAATTCAAGCAAAGCAGTTGGAGGACAAATAAGAGGAGGAGCCCAGGATCAGGATCAAGGAGCGGTGGTCGATCTCTATCATTATTGTAAGTTGATTCATCTTGATATTAATAAAGAAATACTTTTCCTGTCCCAATGCGTGAGTTTTGTATGATTTGTTCAATTTATGCTTAAACTCTAACCCTAAAGTAGAAAAATAGCATGCATGCATAGTGTTTTGTCTTGATTGCAGTATTTCTTTTGGAAGGAGCAGCGTAAGAAAGTGGACAAAGCACAACGAAGGATCTACACCAAACATCAAGAAAAAGGTTAGTAGGTCCTATCCATGCTTGTATGTGAAAAAGGGGTTTTAGTTTTGGGGTGATAGGTTAAAAGTGATTTCTTTAAGGTCATGATCTGCATGCAAGTTTATCCCTAGCTTGTTAGTTCGTAGGGTATTATTTCCCAACAACACAACCCTTTGAAAGGTGGAAGGGGAATTACACAATCCAAAGGGAAGAACCCTATAAGCATAAGTACCCCATGGGAAAGTAAATGTGGTTTTCTGTTGATCTTCAAGTGTAATTTGGATCTGGTTGTAACCACTAAACTCATCTAAGAAAGAAAAGTACCTCTTCCTAGACAAGGTGTCCAAGACCTGGTCTATGAAAGGAAAAGGAAAATAACATATGTAGCTATCCTTGTTTAGTTCTCTAAATTCCACACAAATCCTCCATTTTCCTTTCTTATTAGGGACAATAACTAATGGGGATACCCACTTGCTATCTAAAATAGGGTAAATAAAATTGACATATAGTAGTTTTTGGAGTTCTTATTTCAATATATCTTTTAAGGATGGATTCATTCTTCTTTGGGGATACCTAACAGGTCTAATTTGATCATTGGTGTAAATATGGTGCATACAAGTATTTGGGTGAATTCCTTTCATGTTAGAGTAATCCCATGCAAAAGCATCAGATTGTCCTTGAATCATTTGGATCAATTTTTGTAGTTGATTTGATTCCAAGATGGAATTGGTATATAGAGATTTTCCAGGATTGATTTCAATTTTCTGAATAGATGACTCTTTCCATTCATTTATTGTTGATATAGTGAACAATCTAGAAGTGGAGGGATGCCATATCTCCTAAAATTCAGAGTTGAAGATATGTGTATATTCTGGAAAAGATTGAGGATATTCAATGCATTTTGTATTAGCTAAAAATAGGATTAAAATATGTTCTTCACTTTGTTCTTGAAATCCCTTTACTTTCTCAAGTGTTAATAAGATATGAGCACATTTCTCCTCCCCACAAGGATTCCCCAATCATAAAGGGACTTTAGTGGATGGTTGGGAAGGAGGAAAGAGAATAAGTTTCTAACTATGGGTCCCATTGGAAATTGTTATCTCCCTAGATCGACAACTAATAAATGCATCAGTAGTGGCCAACCAAGGTTGACCAATCACAACTGGATTTCCAGGTTTGGAGGATTTTGAATGAATTACCAAGAAGTCCACAGGATACTCCCAGGAGGCTAAGGTGATTGTTACATTATCTAGACTTCATGTTGGGATGATGAATGATTTGTCTGTTAATTCCAGTAGGGTCTATGTTGGACTTAAGTTATTTAGTTGCAACATTCGCATGGTGTCAATGGTCATAACATTTATTGCTTCTCCTAGATCAATAATTTTATTTGACAAAGAAATACCATTAATTTCTATAGTCACCACTAGATTTCTTGGATCATTATATTTAGATGGCATTTCTTATATAAATTCCGACAGTTTTCCAAACACTTGTGTAATAGGAGGCTCCTTCCTCTTCCTCCTATGGTTTTTAATGAAAAGATCCCTTACAATCCTGGAATATATAGGAATGTTTTTTATGGCTTGAATTAGGGGAATATTTACACATATATTCCTTAGTTCAACTTTTGAATCATGTCCTATAGGTACCTCAGGTTTCTTCACAAGTAACCTTTCTGGGTAAGGTGGAGGATTAGTTTTCTGAGGTATTTCTGATGGTTTAGGAATCTGAGGAGGAATTTCCTCTTGTACATGGGTGTCTTCTTATTCATGTGGTTGGTTATATATTTATTCTTCTTCTTGGATAACCACTGTAGAATTTAGTTTATTCAAGACCCTCCCAGATCTTAATTGAATTTCTTTCAGTGAAGTAGGAGTTATCACATAAGTTGGGAACATGGATGATTTTAAGGATGGAAATTTGTTTTAAAATGTAGAAACCTTGGCGAATCTTACTAATCCTTCATATGCCAACTATAAATTATTGGCGATATTTTTGTAAAAATATTCAAATTTCTAAAGATTTTATATAGTTTTTATAAAATTTTGGCGATTTTTAAGTTAAAATAATTTTATCCTATAGAATTTGGGTGAATCATTTTTAAAATAGAAAATCTCTTTTTTGGAAAAACCATGGAAAATTAGCCCATGAGCGAAATTTAGCCCCTAAAATCATCCCTAGTTGGGAAAGTCTGTACTTCAATATTTTGTGCAGGTTGTGTAAGTCTATTGTTCAGATTAGGGATGGGTTGTGAAGGAATAGGGGTAGGCCGAGGGGTGTTTGGATTAGATTCAACTTGAATTTGTTGTTGTTGGTTTGGGTTGAAAGGAAATGTAAGTTTTTGTTGTAGCTGGGAATGTGGAGGTAGAGAAGGTGGATTAAATCTAGGTAACAACTGATAGATATTGGAAGGATATTGTGGGTAAGCAGGAAAAGTTGGTGGCTGAAATGGGACATTCCAATATGAAGGCCCCCTCCATCCTTGTTTCCAAGGTTGGACTTGTGGTTGTTGATGTTTCCATTGAGAGTAATGCATTGGATGAATCCATTGTTGTTGTGAGTGTTATGTGGTAGGGTTGAAAAACATATTAGGATTTTGCTACCTCCATACTCTCTTAGGGGGATATGATGTTTCTTGAGGTTCCCCTCCTCCATTAAAAATGGATTGTATTCCAAGTAAGGAAGGGCACTCTTCGGTAGGGTGGTCCTTTGTACAAATCCCACAAATTTCAATGACATTAATAGGACATTCTTTTTCGGTATGCCTTTTCCTACACTGAGGACATAAAATTGCTAAAGTAGCATTTTCTTCTTCTTGTTTCCTTTTGATTTTCATGGTATCTAACTGGGTGATAATTGTCTTGAGGATTGTTTTTTTGAAGTTTTCTAGCAGATTCCCTAGTTTTATCCTTGTAACACCTCCTGGAGTAGGTTTAGTAGTTCTTCTTATAGGATCCCTTAAAATATTTTGGAGTACCTTCTACAATATTTTGCAATGTATGTGAATGGATTTTGATATACATCCCCAAATCTCATAAGGTTCAGTAACTCAATACAATCATCCCTCCCACCCATCAAGAATATGATCATAATTGTGGTTGTGTCTATGGAGAATTGTTTTGTCTTTTGATAATTGTATAGGAACCTTTTTAGGTAATCTTCCAGACTCTCCTCCTCGGTTTGTTGCATTTTAAATATATCATTCCTAACATCTATAGGTTTGCAATAATCCTGATATTTCTGGAGGAAATTTTCTTTCATACCATCCTAAGACAAGATAGTATGTTCTCCTAGATTTATAAACCATCTTAATGTTGAGTCTTTAAGTTTAGTTGGAAAGAGTTTGAATTTTTTTTCACTATCAGTATAATTGCAACTTCTACATAGTATATCAAATTTAAACAAAAATGAATCAGAATTTTCTGTTGACATATTGTGGAAGTGAGGTAGTGATGAAAGTGGGATACTCTTCATAGCGACATCTTTGGTAATGTATAATATTGGGAATTCAAATGTCTCAGTTTCATTATTTGCATTCCCTTCCTCATCTGCCATATTTTTGAATAGCACATTATAGGCTACAGGTGATGTTTCCCCACTAAGTGATGGTTCAACCACTGGATTGGTTGGGATATCCAACTGTCCCAATACTTTGTGTACTGCTCCAATGGCATATCCATCCTCTTCTACCACTACCTTTGTCTCTTTTCCAACTCCTCCTTATGATTGGGTCATTAGTGCTTCCCTTACTACTTGCTGTGATATGTTCTCAATCTACATAGTAGCTCAAATTTAGGGCCTTTGGTTATGGTTTCAATTGCTGCCTTTGAACTCTATCTTCTAAGAATTTATCCTGCACAAAAATTATCTGAATTAGTGTGGGGGGGTTTCCTTGAATTAGTGAGAGGGGGTTTTCTTGAACTTTCTGTAACTTTGGATGCAATAAATCTACCTTTACTATCCCTATGTGTATGCATGAAAAAAACAAAGAAGATATAATACTAACAGAACACAAACTTTAACTACTGAACATAAGAGGACAACCTGACTTTGGAGCAACCCCACTAAAGTGGATGTGTGGGATATTCCCTCACGTCTTACTTTCTTCTCTCTACCCTTAGGTAGTCCGTAAAACCAATTCAAAACCATAAAATAAATCTAATTCAAATACTACCTATTACTATTTACAACTACCCGATAACGACACCAAAATGTTGATGCAAATATATGCTTAATATATTGCAATCATTAATATGTCAATCTAGTTTCGTAATCAATAGAGTTTATGCACTCTATGTGTTGATAACATATAATTTCCTATGTCTGATGAGTATAGCCTAAATAAGAAACACTCCAAAACCAATACTCTATTTCACAATCTTCAAATGATGTTCTTTAAATAGTTTAAAAACTAGAAATTAAAACTCATAAAAAAAATCTCAACAAGAATGTGATTTAAAGGCTCTTGCTCAAGTAATGAATCTATTCATTTACATTCTCATGAAAGGAAAAGATGAACTTTGTCTCTATTTCATGTAGCAACTAATCTGTAATTAACTCTCTATACATTCTTAAAAGGAAGATCATTCATAACCTAATCAATTGTGGAAGAAATACTAGGTGTAGTAAGATAATCCATTATAGGTTCATGTAGGGTGAGAGATGGAGATCTTGAATGTTCCTATATTTGAAAAATAGAAATAAACGTTAAAGCATTCAATCTAACAAGTGATTGTCCATACATACACACCATAATAACAAATATTTACTTAGAAATCTATATTGCACTCAGGAACGCTCACTCACTTAGAATTACCACAAATCTATATTGTGTTTTGTCAAGTGTTTCAATGAAACACAACAGAAATAAGATTAGAAACAACGATCAAAACACATAATTTTTTTATTCACACATAAACTAGAATTATATTCACACAGATAAATACAAGGAATATTTCCTTGGTTGGGTCAGTGGGCCCTTGTTGTACCAACAAGGTAGCTTTAAAAGAAACTTACAGAATGAAGGATTTGATCACACACATAAATTTCATAAACTGTAATTCATATCATTACTTCAACAAAAAGTGTACAATCAAAAATTTTCTCAGGAATCAAGTCTACAACATAACAGTGCTTAATTATGTCTTTGTATATCTATCATCTACAAGGCCCTCTCTTTTAAGGAGTAACAATTGTTACAACCAAGACTTGGAGATAATATCAAATGATTGCGTAAATATAACAATTGATTGATATAATGTTTTTCATGGAAACGGTTTCATCCTCATGACACGAAGTTCATGAGGATGAAGTGTATCATGGTCTTCAACAAACAAAGGATGCTCTTCCCAACAAATTCCTTGGACCCATCGAAAGAAAATCCATTCAAACACCCAAGCCTATAGATGCATAACTAATACTTGATGCGCATAGATGGAATAGGAAGATTGGTACTGGACGCACATAGTCAAATACATTGGTACCAGACTAGCACAAAAATAGGTATCAAATGAGCACATAAATAGGTACCGGACAAGCAAAAAAATAGGTACTGAATGATTTGAGTACCAGATGCATGTAGACATGTACCAGACGAGGAGGATATGTTTCATAAGGTATGCTTGGATCAATCAAGGTAATTAGAGAGCATTTAACATCAACCATTCAATTCCAATTATTAAGAAATATCATAAATCATGATTTAAACATAGGTTACCTCATGTATACACAAGAATGGCTAAAATACACGCCTTTGAAGAAAATAGGAAAATCGTACATATGTCTGAGGTAAAGTTGGTTAAGATAAAGGAAAAGATAAAGTAATTGGAGGCATAAAAAAGGAGACCCAACAACCATGCCTTTAAAGTTGGGGATTGGTTCTTGTTTAAAATATATACTGTAATAAGAATATATGGTTGTGATATAGAGCCTTATCAATTACCTATTTACACTCTTCCTCACCTTTTCGATCTAGAATATTGCAAACATAAGTTAGAAACTCATTAGTTTTTTTTTTTTTTCAAAAAGTAAAAGGGCTTATTTTTGTTTACCTGCTGAATTTTTCTCTTTCATTATTACAAACAAAACAACAATTGATTGTATAAACAAATTATTTTTTTCCTATAATCTGAAAAAGGGATACTTATGGAAGTTTGATCCATGCCGTGTTATATCGTAGAAATGAAAAAATGTATCCTTACCCTCATATCAACATCACTCAAATAATTCTATTGAAATGTTTGCTAGCAAAGTCACCTGGGAAGAGGTGCACCATGTGTTGATTATGTAGAATTCTACCTGCCAATGTTTCATCGAAACCTTCACAGGAGATCTAGCTAAATCAAGTACAAACAAATCATATCAAGAAAGGAAGAGATATTCAATATGGAAGAATGAGAAAATATATTCACACTACTCCAATGGGTTGATGATTGATACATAGATGATCAATATGATACAATGAATGAGTGGAATACACTCATATATAGGACATAAAATTCCATAATATCAGAATGCATGCATGCATAATAGCATAATAGTGATGATCTAAAATATAAAGTCTAAAATACAACTAGTCAGTTAACTCCCACTGAACTAGTGTGCCGAAAATAGAAATTTATCCAACATCCCCCTTGAACATCACTATGGAGTAAAAAATGAGTCCCAAATACTAGGCCATATTAGGTAATCATGTACGATGAAACTAATGAAAATTGAATAAGAATGAGGAAAGAGGGAAAATCACATGGGAACAAAACCTCCCCTCAAAAGAAAATGCATCAAAAGAAGAAAATGGCAGCTGCCACCCAACTATGTTCTTCACTGCAAGACGATACTACAAAGTCTAAAACTTCTACTCACTGAAAGTCTTCATGAATATGTATAAATATTTATGGATTTTATGAATTCCTTTGGCAACCTATTGGGCCTTGTACATCTTGATCCTATGGACCCATCTGCGCCTGAAAATATTCCTTTTTGGCGGAAGTGGAACCAAATGCCAAGTCTAATTCTTTAGGAGTGAGTCATACTCCTTTTGCATGGTTGCTTTCAATTAATGGATTTCCCTTAGCCCGATGAGTCACTATAGAGATGCAGATCAAAATATTGAACCCCCCCTCAAAATAAAATGCATCAAAAGAAGAAAATGGCAGTCACTACGCAACTATGTTCTTCACTACAAGATGATCCTGCAAAGTCTGAAACTTCTGCTCATTGAAAGTCTTCATGAATATGTAGAAATATTTATGGATCTGATGGAGTCCTTTGGAAACCTATTGGGCCTTGTACCTCTTGATCCTATGGACCCATATGCACCTAAAAATATTCCTTTCTGGTGGAAGTGGAACCAAATGCCAAGTCTGATTCTTTAGGAGTGATTCATACTCCTTCTGCATGGTTTCTTGCCATAATGGATTTCCCACATCCTCATGAGTCACTATAGAGATGCAGATCAAAAGATTTAACCATATAGAAATGCATGAGCATCGCAGGTTCATAAGATGAAGGTACATGAGAAGGATCCTCATGATGAGATTGAGTCCTCGTCGAATCCAATGGATTCCCTGCAAGAACACCTGCTTCCTGAAGTGTGAATTGTTCCCTTTTGGGCATCTGTTGAATCTTAGATGTTGGCTTCTTATATGGTTGTACTACCTGCTTATTTCCATGTATAGAATCTGAGTGTATGGAATAATCTCTGATGTCTGAAGCTGATGGAAGAACAAGAGTATCTACATGTTTCACTGGAGGTGCATGTAAAGTACTCTCCTTATATGTAAGTAGAAAAGAGGAGTCATCGTCAGAAATTTTTTTGAATTTATACAACATTGACTTGTGATCCACCTCTCCAATTGCAATGATGGAATTGTCATTCATGTCAAGTACATAAAATGAATCTCATGTAAATTCAATATTTTTACCTTTCTAAGTGATCTAATAAACTGAGAGCAGATTCATAAAAAGATTTGGAACATGTAAAACATTCTCAAATTTTCCATTATGGAGTTCCACTCTTCCCTCTCCTGCTACTGCTATTAGAGTATCATCCCCCATGAGAATAGGGGGTCTTGAGCATGGACTCAGCGAAGATAAAACTTCCTCTTTTGCTACCATATGATGGGATGCACCATAATATATAATCCATGAATCAGATGAGGAATTAATTGCAACAAGAGAATGATGATTATCTTTCTTAGGAGTAGGATATTCTTCCTTCAGATTCTTGACTCCCTCTGGAATGAAGTTTCCAAGGTTTTTCCACTGAAGTGTATGTGCCATAAGATCGATTTGTTTCTTCATGCATGTGGATTCTTCATGATTCGATTTATTGCGGTAAGTGCACTGCTTTCCCTTCTTTTTCTTCTTGGAATATGAAGAGTTTTTGGAACCTGAAGAATTTTTAAAGGGTTTAGAATATCCCTCCTTCTCATTCCAATTTTCCTTCCCGTTCTGTTTGGATGATCTTTTTCCATCATGCATGGTGAGTGCATGTGCTTTGGGATCCTTCATTAGGCCTGTTGGTCTATTCACTTCCCTTCAGGGGCTATATAAGTTATTGACCTAGGGTTCATGTCATTAGGGGTTCCAACAAAGCCTCTAAAACTATTAGCCCTCCTGGTAAACCAGAAGGCAACACAACGCTGTAAAGCACTGCGCAGTCTCACTCGAGATAGATTTAAATGGGTGGTCGTAAGACTCAGGTGTTTATAGACTAGGATAGAGTAGG
>ML782411.1:1101606-1137776 GCA_009831015.1 Picea engelmannii
TATATATATATATATATATATATATATATTACTGCGTGGTGGGTGGTCGACTGTCTTTGTACAACTTCAACCAACTCCCATTTACCATTCCTCTGAGGTCTGTGCCCGCTAGATCTCTTAACTATACATCTCCTTCGTCCATGATAGTTCTTACCTCGTATGGTCCTAGCCAATGCATTCTCAGCTTTCCTGGGTGTTGTAATGGTTTACTATCGTAGAGTAATACTAGATCTCCTTCCTTGAACTTCTTCCTTTTGATGTGGCGGTCGTGCCAATATTTGTCTCTTTCTTTCTGTACTTGTTGATGAAATACTGCCAAGATTCGGTCTTCCTCCATTGACAGTAATTGATTCAGTCTTTCCTGTACTGCGCCTCGTTCTATCATTTGTGTAATGGCTGATATACGTAGGATGGGTATTAAAAATTCTAAGGGCATTATTTCTTCTTGACCATAGACTAGTTTCAAGGGCATGTGTCCAGTCAACTTTTTACATGTGGTTCTATACGCCCATAGTATTGTTGGTACCTTGAGATCCCAATCGTCCCTGTTGACGTTGCATATCTTTGTCAATGTGTTTTCTAGGATTTTGTAGAAGGCTTCTACTATGCCATTTGCCTGTGGGTGGTATGGTGTGCTTCTCTGGTGACGAACTTCAAACTGTTCCAGCATCGCTCGGATGGTGTTGTTTATGAAGTGTGTTCCTTGGTCGCTCATCAAAATTCTTGGGCACCCAAATCTAGTAATTACCTGTTCGAACAAAAAGTGTGCAACTATTTATGTGTTGCAATCTTTTAATGGCGCATCTTCCACCCATCTTGTTAGGTATTTCGTCACGGTGATAATATATCTTTCCCCCGTTCATTTGGATGGTGGGTTAATAGGTCCCACGAAGTCTATCACCCATTTTTCGAATGCCTAAAGTGTCACTTGTGGTCGTAGTGGCATCTCGTCCCTTCTATTGGGTTTTCCTACCCTTTGATAGATGTCACATTGTTGGCAGTATTCCTTCGAGTCTCTGTGGATCGTTGGCCACCATAATCCTATGTGTAGTACCTTCTGCATGGTATTTTTTCCTACATAATGCCCTCCTGCTATTCCCTCGTGGGATTCTACTAAAATTCTTGGTCGTTCGTGGGCTAGTACGTATCTTCGTAAGATTCTATCTGTGCCCATCTTGTATAGATGTTCTGCGATCAATTGATAGTTGGCTGCATGGACTACCAGATTCTTCTTCTATGCAGTGGTATATTCTTGTGGCCCAGTACTTGTGTTTAAGTATTATCTGAACTTTGCAAAGTGATCGTTAGCAATCTGTACTGAGAATAGTTGTGCATCTGGAAATTTGTCTTCTAAGTTCATTTTTTCCTCTCTGTTTGTGACCCTCGATAGGTGATCAGGCCATGCATTTAGTTTTCCTGGTTTAACTATTACCTCGAAGTCAAATTCTTGAAATAATAATAACCATAGACAGATTCTCCCCCCCAACACTGGCTTGTTGACTAGGTATTTCAGAGCTGAGTGACCTGTAAACATCTTAAAGTGTTTTCCCAGTAGGTAATGTATATACTTTTGTAGTGCATAAACCATAGCTAGGCCTTCTCTTTCTGTCATGTTATAATTCTATTCTGAATCTGATAATTTTCTACTTGTAAACGCTATCGGGTGGTCCAATTCTCCTGCTCCTGGTTGCGCCAAGATAGCTCCGAGTGCGATCGCTAATGCATCTACATGTACATGGAATGTCTTCTCCCAATCTAGAAATACCAATATTGTTTTAGTGACCATCTTCTCCTTTAGGGTATGCAGACTGTGTTGGCATTCGTCGTTCCATTGATACTTTGTATCCTTCCTTAACAGTTTTTCCATTGGTGCTGTAATTTGCGTGTAGCCTTTGATGAATTTCTTGTAATATCCTGTGTGTCCTAATGTTGCTCTGAGTTGGCAAACTATTTTCGGTGCTGGCAGATTAACAATGACCGCAATTTTGGCCAGATCCACTATCAAACCCTATTTGTATACTATGTGTCCCAATAGTATCCCGAACAGTGTCCCAAATATGCATTTCTTGATATTTAGTGATATCTGGCACTATTTGCATCGTTCTAGCATCAGTCGTAGTACTTCCACATGGTTTTTTAACAGACTATAGACCATCCAATCATCCAAGTATACTTCGAGGAATTGATGGATGAACTCCTTAAATGTTGCGATGACTACTCTAGAAAAGATTGCAGGTGTATTCTTCAGTCTGAACGACATGAATGTATACTGGAAAGATCCCCATTCTGTCACGAACGTGGTCTTGTGTCTATCCTCCTATGATATCTTAATCTCATGATATCCTAAGAATCCATCAATAAATGAGTAGGCTTCGTGGCCTCCTACATTCTCAAGTACTTCATTCGTGAACGGCGTGGAGAATGGGTCGTGTAGGAATGCATCGTTCAACTTCCTCAAGTCGACACATATTATGATCCCTCTTCCCTGTTTCTTGTCTTGTACTACCATCGGACTTATCCATTCTGATTCTTCGACTGGTTCGATGATGCCAACCTCGAGCATCCTATCGATTTTGTCTTTAACTTTCTATTTATATATAGGATTCAATCTATATGGTCATTGTTTAATGGGTCTCACATCAGGTCTGAGTGGTATCTTCATTTCTCCTAATTCTCCTGCTATGCCTTTCATCTCTGTAAAGGTTGTGGGAAAAAGGTTGATGTATTTGCGTAACAATTCTCTGATGCTTTATGGTGTCTATTCATCCCAATAGTCTCTAATGTTGACCATCTTGGGCCGTTCGACGGTCCCTATGTTAACCTTCTTTACCTTGATTGGCACATAGATGACCTCTGACTCTAAGGGTGGGCCTTCCATATCTCTCTCGCCTTCAACTTCTTTGATCTAAATATCGCGCGGATCATCTTCATCCAAAGCTTCCTCCTGTACATGGTAGCATGATAGTAGATCCTTGATTGTCTGCTTATTTTGTTGTTGTATCTTTGTGATAGTTTCTACTTCCAGGTCTTAGATGAATATGATGTTTCTGATCCGTTTCAGGGCTGTGTCTATGTTGGGGTTCTCATGGTCGAATGAGAAAGTGATTGTAAAGTTCTGTTGGAGTGTTACCCATATCTTGGTTCCTTTACACATTTCTTGGTCTGTATATTAATTCACTGGTATTCCCTCTAAGGTATGAATGAAGTGGTGAGACCATTCCTCCGATGGTGTCATTTTCCACAACATTTGACACGCCTCCAAGTGTTTTGTTGGTGTGCCTAGTCCATCATATTTCTGTTGTTTGTTACCTGTCCGTTATGCGTCGAACCTTATGTGCAGTAATTTCTTACATTGGTACCAATCTGTGATAGTTTCTTTGTGTGCACCCCACCATCTGGCGGGTGTAGCTTTTAATGCTAAATCCAGTGCTAGAAATATCTGGTTTTCTAGTACCTTGTCTTGATATTGTGTCCAGAAAGTTTCCAAATCATTTAGCCCATGAAAGCTGGGTGGTTCTCCGATTTCTGTGCCAATCCACCTTACTGCATGGTCTATTCTGGCACACCTTCTCATGGATACTTCGTGTAGTCTTTGTTGCCAGTTTTCTAACCCGATGTTTGAGTTTGTTGTGCATGAAGTAATTCTCAGCCAGTTGAGTACCCCATCTGCAGTTGGGTTTATATAATCCATATCGCGCGCATTTGTTCTGTACAACTGGTTGATTTCTTCTAAATCCAGGAAAGTGGGTTCTACGAACCTCTCGCCTTCCGATGGGTCGAGTGGGGATATGACCCTGTAGTCCCTTGACTCAAATGTCTTTTTTCTGGTTTTTAAGTTAATTATGGCCTGGTTGTCGAATGCCCAATCCAGCTTGAGTAGTGTTGGGTAAGGTGTTGTGTCGTCTACTATTTCTATGACTTCAAAGTCTGCCTTAGTGTGCACCCCATCTAGGTCTACCGTCACTCCTTTTAGTCTACCTATTGGTAGGAATTTATGTTGATTTGATAGTTTTAACTAACGCGTTGAATATCCTAGTGGAGTCTCTCTCATGCATTGCCATGTAGATTTTGGTAGTACATTTACTTCATATCCTAGATCTAGTATAATATCTCCCATATTGAAATCCCCAATGTTAGCATTTAATCTAAATTCCCTGCTTGTTCTTCTTCTTGTGTGTAGGTGGTTGACGGTTTTCAATTCTGGCTTCTTTTTTGTTTCGCCGCTACATTGTTCTAGGATGTTCTGTAATATCTTGACGGATGAAGGATCATTTAACATTTTGATGCATGATTGAAAAAAATCTTTGATCGTTCTTACTTGTTCCTCGGGTTATTTTTGGTTGGTATGGTCCATGGATGGCGACATTTCATATTTCGGAGCTTCCATGCTCTGTTGTGTGGTCGGTGCACTTTTCTCCTTCTGGAATTCTTGTCAGGATTCTATAAAAATATCCTTCTCCTTATGCGCGTCGAACTGCTTCTTGGGGTCGGTGTTCTTCTTTATCCATTGGTTCTGTGCTGGTTCCTATCAAACTGTGTCGTTCCCTGTTTTCGTTCCTGCTCGAGTGATTCCAACTGCCCCTCAGCGAACAACCACTTCCACCAGGACCTCTTGATTCAGGCCGAAGAGCTACGATGCTCCTCCAATCCTGTATCGGGACCTTCCGTCACCCACAGGTTACTCTGCTGATATCCCCTTTGCAAATCGGGAAATCGCCGTTCGCGCTTTCGCGAATCCTGTGTGCACGTTCTCGTGCAACTCGACTCCGAGCTCCGATCCCCGATGGTCAATGGTCAATGGTTTCCACTTATCGGGGATTTCCCTCTCGGGAAATTGTCTTATGAAAGGTCGCGATCCACTCACCTTATGAAACCCTGAATGCCGATGTGCGATGCCACGTGTCTTTGTCGCAATCGACGGCTCCGATAAAATCGGTAATTCACGACTCGTGATTTCAACAAGTTCAAAATGATTGTAGTCGCAAACCCCAATATGCCGATATACGATGGCTATGAGTTCATTCTGCGCCTATGGGTTAACTTCCTCGTAGCTTCTCCACGGTCAGACGGTCCACGGGACTTCGCAACTCTCCACTGCAAACCCTGTCCATTGATTTCTCGCCTTGGCAAATTCCTTCGCTTCGAAGCCTTTCCTGTTCGAATATATCCGAGGTCTATTCCCACCGCAATGGAAAGGAACTATCCCTCCTGAGCTTGATTTCTCCCACTCCTTCGATTGAAGGTTGGCGCACTCCTTGCGCTCGACGTCCAATCACTTTCCAAGTGTGGGAACTCCTGGACTCTGTGCGCTTCCCGCAACAGTAGTCTCTATCAACCTATGCTCAGGCTCGTCTCTGAGACTTTCAATCCGACCTGCACTTCACCTGCACGACTCGAATAACCCAATTCAACTCTGGGCAGATGAGAAATAAGAGTTCAACTATCTGGCCTCATCAACGCACTCTATGCGGATGAATTCGACTGCACTCTATGCAGGAATCTCCGGCTCAGACAGAGAAACAATTGAAACTTATTCTCGCCTCCCTCACAGATTTCGAGTCTACCCTGAAATCACATACACAACATATAAAACGAAATCATAACAAGAAGCAAATATGCAATAGCATAATATTAACAACACACAGAGAATAATCACAGCCCTGGAATTGAATCAAAGCCTTCCTATTAATTCAATATCTGTACATGGGGATTCTTTACCAGCTCTCTGTTCTGCTCTCTTCTTGCTCTCAAATGCTTGATCCATCATACAATGTACAAAGGAGGGTCCCTATATTCCGTTTTCTCTCTCGAAATCTGGAACTATCAATTCTACAATAAATTCCTAGCTAACATCATTAAAACTATTAAATGCCTTCCTATCTATAATACAATACAAGTGCGCTTCTTATGAATGCTTTCATTCAAATGGCGGCGCAACAACTTTCCAAAGTATCACAAAAATATATGTGCTGGCACTTTCCAGCTGTTCTCTTTCTCCTCCATGCGCTGGCTCGCTTGATGAGGTGTGGATGCTCCTGCATCATACTCCTTGGCTCAAAAGATTTCATGGGCTCCTGTCCATGAGCTCCTGCACAATCTGCCTATGCTTCTGTATTGATGCTTCTGTCTCCCAGCTGGCATCCTCCACTGGGTGATTCTTCCATTTTACCAGGTATTCAAAATACTGCTTTCTCCTGGTCTTTCTGTCTATTCTTTTATCCAATATGCACTCCATCTGTGGTTTCTGTGCAACTGGCAATTGTTTCTGCCACTGGACCACTGGTTCCTCAGTTCCAGCTTCTACATCTCCAATCCTGTATGGATATAAATCTGAAATGTTAAATATCGGAGATATTCCGATGCCCTCTGGCAACTCAAGCTCATATGCGTTTTCTCCAAACTTTTTCAGGACTCTGCACAGTCCAATTTTCTTCATCTTGAGATTGTTATACGTTCCCCTCGGGAACCTTTCCTTTCTTAAGTGCGCCAGAACCATGTCCCCAAATTCGAACTGAAGTTGTCTCTTCCTTTGATCGGCTCTGCGCTTGTACTCCTGATTGGACTTCTGCAGTCGCCGCTTCACCTCCGCGTGAAGTTCTTGCATTGCCTCAGCGAACTCTTCGGCTCTCGCGCTGCTAGTTTCAGCCTGTTCTGACTCCCTGAGTTCAGAAACTCCTCTCGGCTGTGTCCCATACAAAATTTGAAACGGGCTCTTTCCTGTACTTTGTTTTACAGATTCATTGTAAGAAAATTCAGCCTAGGGTAATATCTGGTCCCAACTGCTGTGGTGCTCTGTCACCAGACTTCTCAATAGATCCCCCAGGCTTCTGTTGACCACTTCCGTCTGCCCATCTGTTTGCGGATGGTAAGAAAAACTAAATGCTAAATCTGTCCCGAGTTTCTTCCATAGCGTCCTCCAAAAGTGACCTATGAACTTTGTATCCCGATCCGAGACTATGCTCCTCGGCAATCCATGCAATCTCACAATCTCTTTGAAGAACAAATTCGCGATGTGCGTCACATCGCTAGTATTATGACACGGAATAAAATGTGCCCACCACCACAAAGATGGAATCAACTCCTCTCTGCGTTCTCGATAAACCCAACACGAAATCCATACTGATTGCCTCCCATGGCCTTTCGGGTATGGGAAATGGCTGATAAAAGCCAGTGTTCTTCTTTCGGCCCTTCGCATGTTGACATATCCTGCATCTGTCAACAAATGTCTTTACATCTTTGCGCATCCCCGGCCGATAATATGATTCGCTCAACTTGGCGAATGTTTTTTCATGTCCAAAATGACCTGCTAGACCTCCGTTGTGTTTTTCCTTCACCAAATTCTCCCTCATGGAGCAATCTGGAATGCATAGCTGATTGCCTCGAAACAACAATCCTTCCTGGATCAGGAAATCAATCCATGGGCTCCGATCCCTGAGAACTGGATTCTCAACTACCTCGTATGCTTCCTCAAAGTCTGCATCACCTGCATACATATCTTTTAAATTTTCAAAACCCAAAGTTTTGACTGTGAACTCCTGCAGCAACAAGCATTTTCTGCTCAAGGCATCAACCACCTTGTTAGCAGTCCTCGAAATATGTTTGATCACAAATGTAAAATTTTGCATGTACTCTACCCATTTCGCATGCTTCTGATTCAACTTATCCTGTTGACTTACGAACTATAATGCATGGTTATCGCTGTACAAAACGAATTCCTTGGGTATTAAGTAATGCCTCCACTTCTTCAACGCCTGTATAATGGCATAAAATTATTTATCATAGGTGGAGTATTTCAGCTTCGCATCATCTAGCTTCTCGCTGTAATATGCAATAGGTTTGTCATCCTGACTCAAGACCCCTCCAACAACATACCCACTAGCATCACACTTCACTTGGAAGGTTTTTTGAAAATCTGGCAACACTAACACTGGTTGCTCTGTTATCTTTCACTTCAACAGATTGAAGCTCCTTTCAGCCTCCGCTGTCCAGTGAAAAACTTTGTGCTGTTTCTTCACGGTATCCATCATTGCAGCGCTAATTCCACTGAAATTTCTAATGAACTTTCTGTAGAAACTAGCTAAACCATGAAATCTCCTTACCTCAAAAACGTTCCTCGGTGATGGCCAATTTCTGATCACTTCTACCTTCTCAGGATCCATCTTCAATTCATTCGCCGAGATTACAAAACCCAAATAAATGAGTTATGTCTATATGAAGGAACACTTCTTCAAATTAATCAGCAACTTCTCCTGCTGTAGCTTCCTCATCACAATGGCCAAATGCCTCATGTGTTCAGCCTTGGTCTTGCTGAAAATCAATATGTCATCCAAATACACGACCACAAACTTACCAATGAATTCCCGCAGGACCTCATTCATTAGCCTCATGAAAGTGCTCGACGCGTTTGTCAAACCAAACAGCATGACCAGCCATTCATACAAACCTTCGTTTGTTTTGAATGCTGTCTTCCATTCATCTCCCTCTCTCATTCAGATATGATGATATCCGCTCTTGAGATCAATCTTTGAAAAATAATTTTCCCCACTTAGGCAATCCATCAGATCATCCATTCTCGGCAGTGGAAATCTGTACCTGATGGTGATTTTATTTATCGCTCTGGAGTCTGTACACATTCTCCAGCCTCCATCCTTCTTTGGACTTAGTACTGTCGGAACAACACACAGACTGAGACTCTCCCTGACTAGTCCTTTGTCCTGCAGATCCTGTACCTGCCTTTTGACCTCCTCGTTCTCCTGAGGTGTCAACCTGTACGCTGCCTTATTTGGAAAAATTTCTCCGGGTATGAGGTCAATATGGTGACTCACACTCCTTATTGGTGGCAACGAACGAGGTAGTTCGTCCATGAAGATATCAGCGAACTCTCCCAACAGTTCCTGAATCTCGTCTGGAAAGTCATCCACTCTTGTGCTTGTCAGGACAATTCTTGGCTTCCTGACAACAAAGAATTGTGGATCTTCATTCTTCTCCAGCTCTGTGAGAAGTTCTTTCCCACTCATGAGAAGTATTGTGTTTCTCACTTCTAGCTTTACTTCCTTATCCTTTATCGGGAGTAGCTTGTGTGCTCTCCCATCCTTCTCCAAGGTGTATGTGTTCATCCTCCCATCATGAACAACATTTCTTTCATATTGCCATGGTCTACCCAGCAATATATGACATACATCCATGGGAATAACATCACACAGAATCTCATCATGATAGTTTCCAATTTTGAATTTAACTAAGCACTGTTTAGTGACACTTACCTAGTGTCCTTTTTGTAGCCATGAGACCTTATATGGACTCGGGTGCTTAGTTGTTTCCAGCTCCAGTTTCTCCACCATCTCGGATGAAACGAGATTATCGGTGCTCCCACTGTCAACTATGACCTTGCACTTTCTGTCTTTGGCTGTGCAAGCTGTCCTGAACAGTCTGCTCCTTTGCACTGAGTTGTCCACCTCTTTCTCAGGTGTCAAAATAATTTTATGCGTTCCAAGTGATCTTCCGTTGTCCGCATCTTCGTTCTCAGCATCACGCCTCTGCGCCTTAGTGATGTGAGCTTCACTTCTGTTCGGCTTCCTGTATGGACAGTCAACGACTTTATGTTCATCCTTCCCACATGTAAAACATGTGATAACTCCTCCTCGGCCTCTTCCTCTACCTCGGGTACGAGGAAATGCGTTGGCGTCAGCAAAATCTCCTTGCTGATCAGTTTGTTGTCTCCTCGGCTCGGCATACTACTGCCTCTGCTCAGTTTGTGGCTGCCTCTGCTATGAGGTTGCACCTCTCTTAGCCTTACCCTGAGGTCTCTTCCAATCCTCCTTGGGCTTCTGAATTCTTTCTTGGGCAACCGCCTTACCTCTGGGCTGGCTCCTGCCTCGCCCTCACTGTCCCTGCTTGCGGCTCAGCTTCTCCTCTGCTTTTAGATCCATTTGGTATGCATCCTCAATTGTTCGGATGGTCAGCATGCTCAGCTCATCCTGAATGTCATACCTCAGCCCATTCAAGTATCTCGCCACCTTTTCGTCATCACTCTCCCGATGACCAACTCGAATGTTGAGCCTGTAGAAATCCTCGGTGTATTCTTTCACCGTCATCAACTTCTGTCTCAGGTTCTGCATTCGCCTGAACAGAGTGATCTGATAGTCTCTGGGGATGAACTTCGCCTTCATCTTGGCAATCATCTGATCCCAACTCTTAATCTTCTGTTTTCCTTTGCAGCGCCTATCAGCCTGCAATTCATCCCACCATAAGGCTGCATGTCCCTTCATCTTGGTTACAGCATGCCTTACCTTCTTGTCCTCTTCGATATCTTCGTAATCGAAGTAGGTATCGAGTGCTCAGATCCAATCCAGCAACTCCTCAGCATTTAGACTTCCCTCATAGACGAGAATGTCCATTTTTGTCTTCGAGCTCATTCTAGAAATGGCTCTGATCAACCGCTCTGTTGATGCGTCTTCTGCTGAGACCTCTTCTGCATCGTGTCCAACTTCTTCTTCCACCTCGAAATCGTTGAACTCTCCAGTGCCCGCTCCGTGCCTTTGGGTGGTCTCCATTTCTTCGAGTCTCGCCCTGAGATCTCATATATGTTGCTCCATCTCTGGATTCCCTGCCGACCTACCCCTTCTTCGGGCATCCCTGTCCTCACGATCAGGTGACTACCTTTCTCTTCTGGGCGGCATTATATCTCCTCTATCTCTGCTTCAGAAAGCAAAGATACTCCCACTCTGATACCACTTGATTCCAACTGCCCCTCAGCAAATAGCCGCTTCCACCAGGACCTCTTGATTCAGGCCGAAGAGCTACGATGCTCCTCCAATCCCGTATCGGGACCTTTCGTCACCCACAGGTTACTCTGCTGATCTCCCCTTCGCAAATCGGGAAATTGTCGTTCGCGCTTTTGTGAATCCTGTGTGCACGTTCTCGTGCAACTCGACTCCGAGCTCTGATCCCCGATGGTCAATGGTCAACGGTTTCCACTTATAGGAGATTTCCTTCTCGAGAAATCGGCTTATGAAAGGTCGTGATCCACTCACCTTATGAAACCCCGAATGCCGATGTGCGATGCCATGTGTCTTTGTCGCAATCGACGGCTTCGATAAAATTGGTAATTCGTGACTCGCGATTTCAACAAGTTCAAAACGCTTGTAGTCGCAAACCCCGATATGTCGATATACGACGGCTATGAGTTCCTTCTGTGCCTACGGGTTAACTTCCCCGTAGCTTCTCCACGGTCAGACGGTCCACGGGACTTCGCAACTCTCCACTGCGAACCACGTCCGTTGATTTCTCGCCTTGGCGAATTCCTTCGCTTTGAAGCCTTTCCTGTTCGAATATCTCCGGGGTCTATTCCCACCGCAACGGAAAGGAACTATCCCTCCTGAGCTTGATTTCTCCCACTCCTTCGATTGAAGGTTGGCGCACTCCTTGCGCTCGAAGTCCAATCACTTTCCAAGTGTGGGAACTCTTGGACTCTGTGCGCTTTCCGCAACAGTAGTCTCTGTCAACCTATGCTTAGGCTCGTCTCTGAGACTTTCAATCCGACCTGCACTTCACCTGCATGACTCGAATAACCCAATTCAACTCTGGGCAGATGAGAAATAAGAGTTCAACTATCTGGCCTCATCAACGCACTCTATGCGGATGAATTCGACTGCACTCTATGCAGGAATCTCCAGCTCAGACAGAGAAACAATTGAAACTTATTCTCGCCTCCCTCACAGATTTTGAGTCTACCATGAAATCACATACACAGCATATAAAACGAAATCATAACAAGAAGAAAATATGCAACAGCATAATATTAACAACACACAGAGAATAATCACAACCCTGAAATTGAATCAAAGCCTTCCTATTAATTCAATATCTGTACATGGGGATTCTTTACTAGCTCTCTGTGCTGCTCTCTTCTTGCTCTCAAATGCTTGATCCATCATACAATGTACAAAGGAGGGTGCCTATATTCCATTTGCCCTCTCGAAATCTAGAACTATCAATTCTACAATAAATTCCTAGCTAACAACATTAAAACTATTAAATGCCTTCCTATCTATAATACAATACAAGTGCGCTTCTTATGAATGCTTTCATTCAAATGGCGGCACAACAACTTTTCAAAGTATCACAAAAATATATGTGTCGGCGCTGTCCAACTGTTCTCTTTCTCCTCCATGCGCTGGCTCGCTTGATGAGGTGTGGATGCTCCTACATCATCGAGTGACTATATTGATGTTCCGACTGTCATCCCTTGCTTCGGTTGAAATCCACTGAACATTCTAGTTATTTTGGTTCCATTTTTCCTGTATTTTTCCAAGTAATGTCGGACAGTCCTCCGTATCATGATACGATGCACGACAATACATGAAAGTCGTTGGTGGCAGGGGACAATCCTGTGCATAATGTCCTAGTTTTTGATAATTGTGGCATGTGAAAGGTCCTCTGCCGCATTCGAAACCTCCTCTGGTTTGTCTTGCTCCTCTATAAGTTGCGTGGTCACCTCGCGGTGGGTTTTAATGTGGTCCTTGGTTATATTGCACGGAATTGTACTGGGGTTGCGATGGGTTGTACTGCGGTTGCACGTTGTTGTAAGGTTGTGGAGTAGTATTATACTATTGCTACACCGTGTTGTATGGTGTTGGGGCTTGATTGAACTGTGGTGCTTCCTGCCCAGTCATCATTTCTTCCTATACCCTGTATGTGTCAGATGTTCTTTCTTGCATCAGTTCCATAGTTTTGCAATCTTTGTCGCCATGGCCTACTGACTTGAAAAAGGTGCAATATGAGGTATTGGGGACTGTTTGGTATTTCTGCATCATCGTGCAAAGGTAAGGGTCGTGACCCGATTTCTTACGTATTTTGCACCATAATCCTCCCTGTGGTAGTGGGTTTGGCATTCTTGTCACCATATACTGTGCGGATGTTGGGCATTCATTCTTATGGTGTCCTTCCATCCTGTAGGTAGTGCACCAAACTGATTCTCGTTTATCCTTGTTCTTATTTTGGTTCAATTGAAATGTTAAGTTCTTTAGGTCATTCTTCAATTCTTCGATAGTCGGGTACATCTGTTGGTACTGATTCTCTTCCAATTGCAAAGATTCATGTAGAGACTCTGCCTACGTCTGAAACTTCTGTTGTCGTAACAGATATTTTAAGTGTGGGAGTAGTGAGTTGACAAACATGTGTCGTTGTTGCATGTTGGTCATGAGGTATTTTAACTTTCCTTTTAATCACTTGAATCTTTGATCAATCTCCCATATCAAATCGCCTAGTTTCTATCTTATTTCAATCATCTCATTCATGTATTGATCCTCTGAGATCGGCTTATGGAACTCATTGATCAATAGTTTCTTAATGTCGTCCAGTGTCCTTGTCATTCCGGGAACGTTGTTCGTGTCTAGACTCATGTACCAGTCTATTGCACGGTCCCTTAGCGTGATCACTAGTTGCACAAGTTTAGTGTCTTCATCAATGATCTGCTTTGATTCCCATATCTTTGTGCAAATGAACAGATTATTCTCGGGGTCTTCTGCTGCTTCTCCTCGAAACTCTGGTAATCTAATGGTGGGGTCATGTCCTTCCATTCCAAATAGTGAGAAATTCTCTCCTCCACATGGTGTATATAGTTGACTAAGGTTGCCTGAACTTCCTGTTGTCAGACTTCAGTTTTTTCCCTTTGTGTCGATGTACTTCTTACTGTCGGACTTCCTTCAAACTTTGGTTGTCTAAACGATGGTGTTCTTTTTGGTGTATTGGTCACACATGGGTTTATGGGTTCTGTTAGCAACAATTGTGGTATCGGGATTTTAAAGGGAGAGAAGGCCGAGATCTTTTGAGTCTCAAAAGACCGATGGGATCCTAGCCGTTAATTTTGGTAGGACGCATGTCAGACATCAAAAGGAGAGTCGGGATTTTAGTCTATCAGAAGATCAGAGTTTCTAAAGGCAGAGAACTCTTACATGAGTAAATCGTGATGCGCAATTTCCCGACTAAATCAGAGCCATCCGTCAGCTGTGGCACGTGGCGAAAGATCCTGCCGAGTCGAGGATCGGGGAACCGAAAGTCCCGCGCACATGGCAGCAGAATTCCCAATATCCCGATGCCCGATTTCCCAATATCGGGGGTGGATTTCAATAGTGGAAGACATGTGGCAGGTTATGCACCAAGGAATTGACCGTCAACAAGTCAATGGCCATAAGCCATCGGGTTTCGGGGAATCGCAAGTTTAGTAGACACAAACATCGTGTCGTCAAGAGCATCGAAATCCTGATGGAAAGTTGGACTACAGTCACACAGGGACAGGTCATATGGAATAGCCGGTAGGGGGTAATTCCCGGAAGAAGGAGCTCATCGCATATGGGGATATCGGGGTTTCCGGAGGCAAGGAATTCGTGCATTCCAAACTCGCGAACCCCGATCCCTGAAAATCCGAAGCCTCATCGCATGCCTCCTCGCCACCACGTCCTATTCCCTCGTCACGCCAACTCACATTTTCTTCCCAGCCCCTGTGTCTCATACGCCTGGCTCGTACACTACCCAAAGCTTTTCATTTTCCCATCCGTCCACATGGCCTATCCTCATCCCATACCTGCATCGAGCATGTCCAGTTATCCCTGCCTCGTCACCATCCGTTCGCCACTTCTTGACAAATCCCCCCAGTTATCATGACAGCATTCACGTCAACTCATCAGTCCCACCATGATTTCCCCAAGCAAGATTCAAATGGCAGAATATGAAGGTTTCCATGTCCTGAAGGAGCAGAATCCACCTGGGCTTTTCCCGATCCCGATGAAGCAGTTATTACAGCAGTTGATGGTGGTTGGACATCGTTTCCACCATAAATGGAAAACCAAGGAATGAATGCAAGCTGGTCAATTCAGTCACAGGGCCTCTAGAACACGATTGCATCTGAATGAAGCTCACGAACGTCCAGAGATTGTAGGCGCAGTAAATGTGAAGCTGTAATGTCTTCAATACAATGCCTCGATTTAGCTTCCAAGGTTTTTGTTCCAAGTATATGTGGGCATTTTGGCCACTTTTGTAAGCATCGATGGTTGAGCAGAGCTCCCTGGTTTTAAAATTTTAATGAAGCATTATTGTTCTGGTTATGTATGAGCTTTGGAGACTTCTTGCCTTATGAATGCCAGTTTCTATCATATCTTTGTGTACACTGTGTTAGAGCAGCTCGGAATTGGAGGATCCAGTCGAACTGTAATTATTATAGGATGATGTTGTAATGGATCTCTGTAATAGTTATGGAGCCTCTAATCAGTCCCTGTAATTTCATTAGCGTTGAATGACTTGGAATTGGAGGATCCAGTCAAGTTCTCTTTCAGTTTATTGAAGCCCTGAACTAGGAGGATCCTATTTTCAGAGTTTTTCCTCTGCAAACTGCTGCAAGCCTGATGCCCAGAGTTGTTTGTCCACTTTCTCCTAAGTCTTCCACCCGTTCATCTTTAATCAACCCACTGGCTGAAGTTAGGATTCCAGACCTCCTATGTTTTTTACATACCAGATTCAATCCCTGAGTTAGAGTGATACCTCCTAGAGCCATTATCTCCATTTGATCACCTTTACAAACAAATAGTGACATAAAACTGATGGGCGTTGGGCTCTGCTCCTGCAAGCAATCCAGGAGTGACTTCTAACGCTAACATTTCTGGCACAGTTGCCGGGGACGGAATTGAATATTTTCCCTGGGTAAAACGACATTGAGTCTCTGAATCCGAAGGTGCATAGGATCATCAGAGCCTTTTAGATTGCTCGTTTGCACCTGGTGACTCCATTGTGACGAATCCGCTGGGGAGAACTTGTTCAATTAATTGTGGCTTTCAGAGGCAGGCATACGGGGTCTCACCCATAGCTGCCTCTAGCTACACCTGAAACGAATCCAGAGACGGTGCTCAGAAAGGGAAAGGCCTCCGAAGAAGAAGTGCCCATCACCGAACCAGGTAATCCACCATATCCTTCTGTTGGAGCTCCTTTTTCTCCTCCTCAGTTATTCGACAGGCCTGTCTCTGCAATTTCACGTTTCTTAAATTTTGGGAGTGTTCCTGTTGAGTTTTCCCCTCCCGGTCTAGGATCAGAGGGACAAGATTTTGTCACTCCCCTCTCCCCTGAATCTGCGCCTTGGCGTAGACCCGTGACCTCAGAAGATTTCCCTACTCCTGTGCAAGGAGGAGCACCTGCTGACTGGAGCTCGGTAGCCTGTTCTCTGAATCACCTCTTGTTTCCCACCCCACTTCAAGATTTATCCTCAATAACCCCTTTGCGAACTCCTTCTCCTCCAAGTTCTCCTACACCTAACATCCCTATGGCTAGTGCTAATCCCCCTCTCAACAGAATGGATGCTATAGTCGCTGCCAGATACGCTCCCTTAGTTCTTCCCCATCCTATGAATCCCCTCCCTGCTGGAGATTACCTGAAATACATGCCCAAGTTCACTGGGGAAGGAGACTTAACTGCTGAAGAACACCTGGCTGCTTTTTACAGTTATGCAGACAACCTCAATATTGAAAGTGAGGACGTCTAGATGAGAGTTTTTGTCCAGAGCCTGGATGGTGAAGTGAGGAAGTGGTTTAGAGGATTGGCCCCAGGATCTATTGCTGGGATTGAGGCTCTAGATAGTGCTTTCCTGAGGTAGTGGGGAGATAGAAAGGACTTCATGTATTACATGACAAACTTCGGGTCCCTGAAGAAGATGGAAGGAGAGTTGGTCTCCGACTTCTCCAAAATATTTAACAAGATGTATAACAAGATCCCTGCAGAGATAAAGCCATTAGAAGCCTCTGCCCAAATTTCCTATGCTGGTGCATTTGACCCTGATTTCTGCCTTTTGCTGAGAGAAAGAAGAGCCACCTCCTTGGCCCAAATGCAAAATGCGGCCATAGAAGTAGAATCCAATGTATTAGCAGCTGACAGACTGAGGAATAAGGCCGATGCAGACAGAAGAAAGGGAAGGTCAGAGGCCTCAACTTCTGGATCATTGGCGCCTCACCCTCAAGTGGATGAACTGACCAAGATGGTGAAGTCTCTGTCTGCAGAGATGGAAAGGATAAGGATGTAAGGGAGGCAGGAGTATAAAGGCCCTCGGATCGCTAAAAACAAGGGAGGTTTCAGGAGGCCAAATACTTTCACTCCCCCGAATGTGCAGAAAGAGAAGGGAAGAGATAGAGAAGATCAGAAGATTCAGGCCCCTTTTCAAAACAATTTGTGGCCGAGGAGGGAGAAAGAGGATCAGAGGAGCTTGATCCTGAAATCCACTGCATTGGAGACACTCCTCCTTTTCCTCATCTCACTCAATCTGCATACGAGGAGTCTCTCATGGACAACCAGGTGAATGAGCTAAGCAAGGGAGACAAGGCTAGTGGCGGCCGAGGCAGGTATAACCTAAGGTCTAATAAGAAGATAGTAGCACCTGATATTCCCCAACAGTCCATTAGAGTAGAGAGACCTGATAATGAAGAATCAAATGATCATAGAGGTAAGAAATCTCAAAACCCCTCCCCCATTGTCCATAATCATGTTCCTGAAATAAAAGAAATTCCGAAGCCTACATCCTCTTTTAATTTTGAGCATGAGATTCAGAGGATCAGAATCCCTGTGCCCCTCATTGAGCTGATTAAACATGGCAAATTTAAAAAACGATTCTATGATATTTTACAATCTGAAGCCTCATACCTTCCCTCAGACTCCATAAACCTCCAAGACGAAAAACCAGCAGTTATCCTAGGTCCCATGGTAGAAGATAGAAATGACTCATCCCCTCCCTTCTACACCTCCTTGAACATACATGACAAAGTGTTGCACAATTGTTTGATGGATTCAGGGGCCTCTCACAACCTCATGCCCAAAACTATCATGGAAGAATTGGGACTAGAAGTTACTAGAGCCTATCATGACCTCTATTCTTTTGACTCTAGGAGAGTTCAGTGTCTTGGAGTGATCAAAGACCTTGTAGTGACCTTGTTTCAACTGCCCATGAAAAGTGTGGTCATGGATATCGTAGTAGCCGATGTCCCCCCCAAGTTTGGAATGTTTTTATCAAGATATTGGATAAAAAGACTAGGGGGAACCTTGCTGATGGACCTCACATATGCTACTATCCCAGTGTTCGGAGGAGAGCATAGAAGACTGTATAGGGAAGCTCAATTGGCCTACATAATCAGTGATGAAGCCAACCCCACCAACCATCCTATCTTTGCCTTAGACACTGATTTAGGCTCCAGTTTACTACAGCTCACCCATGCCCCAGAGCCGCCTCTGAGACTTAGAAAACAACCCACTGTTTCCCTTGAAATTCCTCTCTCCATCACCCCAATCTGGAAAATGTTTTTTGATGGAGCCTGTTCCCGAGAAGGCGCTGGAGATAGAGTAGTTTTTGTGTCGCCCACTCAGGAAACCATATCACTGTCATACAAATTAGAATTTGAAGCTACCAACAATGTGGCAGAGTATGAAGCTCTTGTTCTGGGACTAAGGGCTGTGAGGGAAATGGGAATTCAGGAGATAGCAGTGTTCATTGATACAGAGTTGGTGGTCTGGCAAGTTAGAAACGCTTATCAAGCTAAGCATCCTCGACTCAGGAGTTACAGGAATGAGGTCTGGGACCTTGTTGACAGTTTCTTCTCGGCATTTAATATTTATTTCATCCCAAGAGAGGAGAACACCTTAGCGGATTCCTTGGCTACATCGGCTAGCAATTTCAAAGTACCTCTTCCACCCAAATTCAGATATGACGTGGAAGTAAAATACAAACCCTCCATACCTGACAACGTCAAACATTGGAAGGTATTCGAGGATGATCTTGAGGTCAAGAGGTTCTTGGAAACTGTTGAGGAGTTTTCAGAAATGCACATAGACCAAGATGCCATCCCAGAGGAAGAGCCCGATGGGGGTAATCATCTGAATAGGATTGCAGGGCGTGACATTGTACAGCTGCCCAACAACCATATTCCCAGGGGACTCGTTCCCTTGGAGAGGCTTTTTGATAATAACGATGTGTCTGTAAAGGGAAAGGTCTCGGAGGAGGACGCTGATACTATTCTGCAACATTGGAACCGAGAGTGAGCCCAAATATGTCAAATTGTCGAGAAGTTTAACAGGGGAGCAGAGGTATGAATACAATGGACTCTTGAAGGGATTTGCCGATGTGTTTTCCTGGACCTACGAAGACCTTAAAACCTATGACACCTCTGTCATCGAACATAAAATCCCATTAAAAGAGGAGGCAAAGCCATTCAGGCAGAAGCTGAGGCATATCAATCCCATGTTGCTGCCTATCATGGAGAGAGAAGTGAAGAAGTTGTTGCAAGCTCAGATCATTGTACCACTGAGATATTCAGAGTGGGTGGCTAACTTGGTGCCAGTAAGGAAAAAGAATGGAGAGATCCGACTCTGTGTAGACTTCAGAAACCTGAACAGAAGCTCGTGAAAGGATAACTACCCCTTGCCAAAGATGGACCATATACTGCAGAGGGTGACAGGAGCCTCCAGGATGTCTATGATCGATGGTTTCTCCGGCTACAATCAGGTCTCTGTTATGCCTGAAGACAGGGAGAAGACAACATTCACCACTCCATGGGGCACGTTCATGTATGCTAAGATGCCATTCGGACTAATGAATGCGGGGCGACTTTCCAGCGTGCCATGGACATAGATTTTGTTGGGGAAAAGGACAAGTTTGTGGTCGTTTATCTGGATGACATCACAGTATTTTCGAGATCTGATGAAGAACACCGTCGCCACCTCAAGAAAGTTTTCCTGAAATGCAGAAATTTTGGCATTTCATTAAACCCCAAGAAGTCTCTATTCGCCATGAAGGAGGGAAAGTTACTAGGCCACATACTATCAGTAGAAGGAGTCAGAATTGATCCCAACAGAGTTGAGGCAATACAAGCCTTATCAATCCCGAGGTCTAGGAAAGAGGTCCAGTATTTCCTAGGTAAGATTAATTTTCTGAGGAGATTTGTGCCTAACTTTGCTGAGGAGGTAAAGCTGATAACAACCATGTTAAAGAAAGAGAATGAAGTAAGGTGGACCCCTCAATCGCGTCATTCCTTTGAACAAATCAAGAAGGCCCTGACTGAAGCTCCTGTGCTTATTAGTCCTGATTATTCAAAGGATTTCCTTATTTTCTCCTTTGCTTCACTCGACATCGTGGTTGTTGTTCTACTACAGGCAAATGACAGTGGGTTAGAACAGCCTATTTCTTACTTCAGCCGAGCATTAAGGGATGCCGAAGTTAGGTATGACACTATGGAGAAGCAAGATTACGCTATGGTGAAAGCTCTCAAAGCTTTTAGAACCTACATTTTGCAATCAAGTATCATCGCCTATGTCCCCTCGACTGTGGTTAAAGATATTCTTATTCAGCCTGACATAGACGGGAGAAGGAGTAAATGGATAGCCAAAATCCTGGACTTCGACCTGGAAATAAGGCCCACCAAGTTGATCAAAGGGCAAGTCTTAGCCAAGCTGCTGGCTGAAGAAAATTGCCAAGCTTTGGGAATAAGTTTCATCAGCGAATGCTCAGATATTCAGCAGGATCGGCTATCTGACATAGATCATCAAAGGAAGCCCCCATTGGCTAAATTTCCTTGGTACAAGGATGTCATATACTTTTTGCAGGAGCTGCGGCCTCCAGATGGCCTACAAAAAAGCAAAGCAAGAGCTCTAAAGCTTAAAGCAGTCAGGTACTACCTAATTGATCAAGCGTTATATTGGAAAGACCCTCTGGGAGTTCTTTTAAAATGCCTTAGTCCACCAGAGGTCGAGATGACCATGTCTGAATTTCACAGCGGCCTGTGTGGAGGACACCATTTCTGGAGAGCCACAGCCCACAAAATCCTCAAGGCTGGATACTACTGGCCTACCATGTTTGCCGATGTCTGCAAAAAAATTAGAGCCTGCATCAATTGTCAAAAAATTGCAGGAAAGCAGCAGCTCAGGTCTTTGCCGTTAAGACCAGTGGTGGTTTCAGGGCCTTTCCAGCAGTAGGGCCTAGATTTTATTGGAGAAATTCACCCCCCTTCCAGTGGGAAGCATAGGTGGATCCTGACTGCTACAGATTTCTTTACCAAGTGGATTGAAGCTATTCCCACCAGGAGTGCTTCCCACAAGGAAATCATCAGATTCTTGGAGGACCTCATCACAAGGTTTGGCTGTCCAAATAAGATTGTCACCGATAATGCAGCAACTTTCGGGTCTGAGCCATTGGCAAGGTTCTGTGAGCAGTTTGGAATTAAACTGATTCACTCCACCCCGTATTACCCACAAGGAAATGGTTTAGCAGAGTCCTCCAACAAAAGTTTAATAAGAATCATCAAAAGGTTGTTGGAAGACAATGAAAGGGCTTGGAAATCTAAGCTTAAATTCGCCCTATGGGCTGATCGAGTGTCTACAAAAAGAGCTACAGGTTTGTCCCCTTTTCAGTTAGTCTACGGGGCTGAAGCTGTTTTCCCTTCTCAGCTAGCCATCCCTGTAGAGAAATTCCTCCAGGACCATCAAGAAGAGCCTGATGACATGATCAAAGGATTCATCAGTTAGTAGAATCCCAACAAGCTATGGAGCAGACATTGGACAGAATCCAGGATCATCAACATAAGATCAAGCAGGTCTTCGATAAGAAGGCCAAGAAGGAGCGGTTCCAGGAAGGAGACCAGGTATTAAAATGGGATTCTCCTAAACAAGATAAGGGAAAACATGACAAGTTTGAAGCTCCGTGGGTTGGGCCTTTCAGAATCTCCGAGGCTTTCTCAAACAACACATACAAGTTGCGAGATTTAGAAGGTGAAGAGGTTTTCGGCAGCCCAGTGAATGGGCATTTCCTGAAAAAATATTTTGTTTGAGTCTCAGATGACCCTTTTTTTGTAAATATTGTCCTTTTGTTTCTCAGTGCGTTTTCATTTCTATTTTTGCGGCCTAATAATGACCCCATAGCCCAACAGAAAGGCGACTGGAGCTGCAGGAGGAGTTCTTAGAGCATCAAAGGGACGACTCTATCCCCCATGGAGCCTAATGTTAGCAACAATTGTGGTATTGGGATTTTAAAGGGAGAGAAGGCCGAGATCTTTCGAGTCTCGAAAGACCGATGGGATCCTAGCCGTTAATTTTGGCAGGACGCGTGTCAGACATCAAAAGGAGAGTCGGGATTTCAGTCTATCGGAAGATCGGAGTTTCTAAAGGCAGAGAACTCTTACATGAGTAAATCGCGATGCACAATTGCCCAACTAAATCAGAGCCATCCGTCAGCTATGGCACGTGGCGAAAGATCCTGCCAAGTCGGGGATCGGGGAACTGAAAGTCCCGCGAACATGGCAGCAGAATTCCTGATATCCCGATGCCCGATTTCCCGATATCGGGGGTGGCTTTCAATAGTGGAAGACAGGTGGCAGGTTATGCACCAAGGAATTGACCATCAACAAGTCAACGGCCATAAGCCATCAGGTTTCGGGGAATCGCAAGTTTAGTAGACACAAACATCGTGTCGTCAAGAGCGCCGAAATCCCGATGGAAAGTTGGACTACGGTCGCATAGGGACAGGTCATATGGACTAGCCGGTAGGGGCTAATTCCCGGAAGAAGGAGCTCATCGCATATCGGGATATCAAGGTTTCCAGAGGCAAGGAATTCGTGCATTCCAAACTTGCGAACCCCGATCCCCGAAAACCCGAAGCCTCATCGCATGCCTCCTCACCGCCACGTCCTATTCCCTCGTCACGCCAACTCACATTTTCTTCCCAGCCCCTGTGTCTCATACGCCTGGCTCGTACACTACCCAAAGCTTTTCTTTTTCCCATCCGTCCACATGGCCTATCCTCATCCCATACCTGCATCGGGCATGTCCAATTATCCCTGCCTCATCACTGTCTGTTCGCCACTTCTTGACAAATCCCCCCAGTTATCATGACAACCTTCACGTCAACTCATCAGTCCCACCATGATTTCCCCAACCAAGATTCAAATGGCAGAATATGAAGGTTTCCATGTCCTGAAGGAGAAGAATCCACCTGGGCTTTTCCCGATCCCGATGAAGCAGTTATTACAGCAGTTGATGGTGGTTGGACATCGTTTCCACCATAAATGGAAAACCAAGGAATGAATGCAAGCTGGTCAATTCAGTCACAGGGCCTCTGGAACATGATTGCGTCTGAATGAAGCTCACGAACGTCCAGAGATTTCAGGCGCAGTAAATGTGAAGCCGTAATGTCTTCAATACAATGCCTCGATTTAGCTTCCAAGGTTTTTGTTCCAAGTATATGTGGGAATTTTGGCCACTTTTGTAAGCATCGATGGTTGAGCAGAGCTCCCTGGTTGTAAAATTTTAATGAAGCATTGTTGTTCTGGTTATGTATGAGCTTTGGAGACTTCTTTCCTTATGAATGCCAGTTTCTATCATATCTTTGTGTACACTATGTTAGAGCAGCTCGGAATTGGAGGATCCAGTCGAGCTGTAATTATTATAGGATGATGTTGTAATGGATCACTGTAATAGTTATGGAGCCTCTAATCAGTCCCTGTAATTTCATTAGCGCTGAATGACTTGGAATTGAAGGATCCAGTCAAGTCCTCTTTCAGTTTATTGAAGCCCTGAACCAGGAGGATCCTGTTTTCGAAGTTTTTCCTCTGCAAACTGCTACAAGCCTGATGCCCAGAGCTGTTTGTCCACTTTCTCCTAAGTCTTCCACCCGTTCATCTTTAATCAACCCACTGGCTAAAGTTAGGATTCCAGACCTCCTATGTTTTTTACATACCATATTCAGTCCCTCAGTTAGAGTGATACCTCCTAGAGCCATTATCTCCATTTGATCACCTTTACAAACAAATAGTGACATAAAACTGATGGGCGTTGGGCTCTGCTCCTGCAAGCAATCCAGGAGTGACTTCTAACGCTAACAGGTTCCACACTGACATTAATATTGAAAGGATGGATGTCTTCTCCTCCTGTTCTTGGGCCTCTTGTTTTTATATCATATGTGGCACGCAGGATTTCCTCAATCTATTCCACAGCCCGAATATCCTCTACCTCTTCCTCGTTCGCTAGCGAAGCCCTCCCTCTCAGCTACGACTCTCTTGTTGGTATTTACCTTATGTTGGTAGGGTGATTTTCTACGCGTTGTTCCTGATGACGCCAAGATCCACTTGAGTTGGTCGTCATCCATCAAGATCGGGTACAAGGGTTCCTCCTCCTTCTTCTCTGTAACCTGCCCTCCTTCCATTCATCCTTTCTCTGTCAGTGCTTCCCCCCTTTCCCCATGCACATAGCGAAGTCTCGCTGTCTGATTCCATTATCATCACACCCTTGTTAGATAGAAGTGTCTTGATAGAATTATATAGTGATCAAATGCACCTTCCTCTAGGTCCTCATAGGAACTCTTGCTCGGCTGCGCTATATTACTTTGTTGTGTCTACCACAAATTCTGTGATAAAGCCTGCCACAATACTATCAAGCCAAAAGTCGACTGTGCAGGTGAATTTTTTGTTCGCCTGTTGCAACTGTAGGATCTGTACTGGGTTCCAATCTAGCTATCAAATCCGATTCGTCACATGGGTATCCTTTAACCTTAATATCCACTCTTGTAGTAGATGCAGAAAATCACAGAAAAAAACTTTGTGTAGATCCGTAAATACGTATTTATCCAGGTATTTACGCAGTGTGATCCTGGGATTTCTATTGTCTTTTTGTGCAAATTCTAGCTCCGTGGTTCTCAAACAACCCTCGATTTCTTCTCTCATGGGGTTCCAAGGTCTCAACATTCCCTTTTAAGGGTTCATTGCTCTTCCTCCGGTTCTTTATTCATTCCTTCTCATTTACTCAGTCCTTTCTTGTTCCTCTTAACACGACAATGGAACCATTTGTTGGTATATTCACTTCCCTTCGGGGGTTATCTGAGTTATTGACCCAGGGTTCATGTCATTCGGGGTTCCAACAAAACCTCTAAAACTATTGGCCCTCCTGGTAAACCAGAAGGCAACACAAAGCTGGAAAGCACTACGTAGTCTCACTCGAGATATCTTTAAATGGGTGGTTGTAAGACTCAGGTGTTTACAGCCTAGGACAGAGTAGGGGAGGGGGGGGGGGTGGTTTCTTGGATAGGGTCAAATACCATGAGCCATAAAGGGGAGTACCTATTCCTTGGATTCACATTCAAATATCCCATAAATCGATTGAAGTTCACTATAAACAAATCCATAACCAAGTAATAATTCATTCATCAAGTTTAAGGATCAATTGTTGAAAGAATGAAGACCCATACATACATTTAACATATTACACGAGAATTACCGTGGTTCACTACCTCCTGGGCTACGTCCACAAAGATTTGTCTCTTGGCTCTTGTATTATAATAGTTTTGCAATTCTGGCGCCTCGCGCTTACAATTCTCCACAAAAATTGGGTAAGATCTATGTGAGGTGAACTAGATCGCACCAGGCTCCATGACCTATGGTCTAATCCTCATATCTACCTCTCCTCGGGTCTCCCTTTCTCAAAAACTTACAAAATCAGTTCGTACCGCTCAAAACATTATAGAAGAAACTTGCTAACAACTACTAATGAACTCTCCCCTATGATACTTCTGTATCTATATTTATACATTTCGGGCTCTTCAGCCTTTTTTCCAAATATTAAAAAAACCCTAACCCTTCTTACGTTGGGTATTTTTTCCATACGCATGCTTCTCCTCCTCCAAATGTCACTTTCCTTTGTGCACGCTTTCTTGCATGTGTGCGTGCTGCTCTTTTGCCAGTTGTTACTTCAGTTTTCTGCACACTTTCTTTCCCACGATTGTTCTTCTTTCCTCTTCGCCCTGGTGCCAACAAGGCCCATCTGAATGAGTTTTTCCTTCTCATGTATGAAAGAATCAATGAATTGATCCATGGTAGGCATCTTCCAATTTGTTCCCATGAGATACCTTCCTAAATGGAAAGTGGAAACATAGACAACATATTCTGGTCTTAGCTTGGCCAAGATTATTAGAATAAGTTGGTCCACTTGTTTAGAATTATTAATACCCCAAGTTGTTATGCTCAATATCAAAGATTTAAACTTAGTAAATAAATCTTGTATATTATCAAAAATTTTAGGATCCAAAGTATTCAACTCTACCTCAAGCATATGACCTCTCATCTCATCCTACTTTCCAAAAACAAATTCCAAGGTGATCTAGATCTCGTTTGGAGTCTTGCATATAGAAACATGAAACCATAGATTAGTTGAAATCAATTCAAGAAGAAGTCATGCAGCTTCATCCTTTCAGTTTTCCTATCTCATCTTCTCAATTGTTGATGTAGGTTCTGTTTCTGTCCCCATCGTCAAGTTGTACACTCCTTTCTTTCTGAGTTGTAATTTTTCCTTGGGCTTCCAATCAAAATAATTGTATGGTTTGAGGATTACCACCAAGTTTGAATATATAATAGGTGTCTTATCCATATCTCCCACTATTTTTGAGAACCCCTAAAAAATTATTCTCAATCTAAAAGTGAAAAACTAAGAAATCACTGCAGAAAGGGAATTTTAAGTGAAAAATTGTATCATTTTCAGTAGACGATATTCCAACTTACTTTCTAAGCAAAATATGAGGAATCTTGCCAAACGATTGAAAACCCACTTGCATAATGGGTCATTTTACTTCTCCAGCATGTCATTTCCTTAAAAAGTTAATATTTTTGGAGAAATAACTACCGAAAGGTAAGACCATGGATTTTTCTCGTTGAAACTCCGATTTTCCTTATTCTTTAGTTTGTCTGGCTTGCTCCAAGCAGTATAGCTCTACTACCATGTCAATGTTTCATCGAAACCTGCACAATAGATCTAGATAAATCAAGTACAAACAAAGCTTATCAAGAAAGGAAGAGAGATTCAATATGGAAGAATGCGAAAATATATTCACACTACTCCAATGAGCTAATGATTGATACATAGATGATGATCAATATGATACAATGAATGAGTGGAATACACTCGTATATAGGACATAACATTCCATAATAGTAGAATGCGTGTATGCATAATAACATAATAATGATGATCTAAAATAGAACTAGTCAGTTAACTCCCATTGAACTAGTGTGTCGAAAATAGAAATTCCTCCAACACTACCAGCAAGGAAATATGGAAGCTAAATCTCAATCCAATTCTATAGTGACATTTGATGTGGATACCGAAGCATATATCATTGGTGTGAAACAATCATCAAACACTAGCAAACAAATTGTTGATACTTCATGCAAGACTACAAAGGAAGCAAAAGAAAATGATGCAGAATAGTGAGAGATTAAAAGAAGGAAGTTTTTAGAAACAATAGAGAATGAAACTAATTATCTTCAAGAAGATATTTTAGAACAAGTTGATTCTTTACTTGGAGAATTGAAACAAAGAAATTCAAAAGTGCCTTTGGTTATAGTCTCCTCAAATCTATCTTATAAATATAATCAGAGTTTACCATCAGAGAATCAAGACTCGTTAGACATGAAGTGTTCCCTTGCTAAATTCTTAATCAATAACTATAGCACTACAATCAATTCCCAAGAACTCTTGGGGCCTAGATTTATTACTTATATAGATAAAAAATATTCAATTCAATTTATTGGTTATGCAACAAGAATGAAATAATGGATCGAATTTGATAGAGTACAAGACTACTTATGTTGGGGTAGATCTTAGTCAAATCAATGAAATTGATTTAGTTGAATGGAACAAACATATGGGTGATATTGTTGCTCGTCAGTTGATTCAGTGAGAAAGTTACACAATGTAGTAAATAAATTATCTCATCAACGCAGTAATGAAAAGACCATTAAGAGAATCAAGGCCAACAAAATTAGGGAGCTAGAGAGTCAAATTGCAACAATCACTGATACTAAGAAAGTAAATACAAACTATAAACGGATTCTCAACGAAAAGAAGAAAGAGATAAAGAACCTAAAATCTATGTTGAAAATTCATCATTTTCAACTTAATGAATCCAAAGAATTGATTTAGGCCTATTAAGCAAGAGAAAAATCACAGTCAGAGAATGTTTCTCTAAAAGATAATATCATTGCACTAACTAAAGTTATTTTTGGATTGAAAATAGATAAAAAAAAAACTTTAGGAGAAATATGTAGAAGAAATCAATAAAATTCACCAAGGGAATCAAGCTCGTGATCCCTTAGCTGAATTAGTATTACCTGTCATGGCTTCAAGTAAAGTTACATATCATTAGGAAACCAATTGATCAACAAAGGGAAATGTATATAAAAGAGCTTGAAGAAAAAGTTGAACAAAAAAATCAAAGTATTAATACTTCGTTTGAAGAAAAGAAAAAACTAAATAAATTGCTAGAGGATATGTTAGAGAAAACGATTGGAACACAACACTTAGTTTAAAATAGGAAAATAATTTAGGATCAGATCATTCATGTAGTGGATCAATTCATATTTCATATAGAACTACATCAACACTGTGAAACAATTATCATAAATAATGTTAGACCAAATATTAGTAATCTTCCACCTGATATTGAAAAGAAGATGCCACAAGAAGAAAAGATTATTAAATTTATGAATTATCTCTCAGAACAAGATTTAAAGTCATTAAGAGTTATAGATAGATTTGAGGCAGTGGTGAATGTTACAAATGTTATAGGAAAGAGTGAACTGCTAAAATCCCTCTAAAATCCCTCAAATCCCTCGTCAATAAAATTGAAAAAGTTCACCAATCAATTATCAAATTCAAAAGGAAAATCAGGAAAATCATAAAGTCGAGTTTACCATTTCCTTAGGAAAATGATCCCTAGATACATTCAAAGGACACTTATACATAGATTCTAGTTGTTTTTCGAGATGATATGTAGTTTTCCATGGAGGAAAATGAAGTTTTCTTAGGAAATACTATTATGAACTCGTTGGGAAATGATTTTAATATTCTATCAATGCTCACCGACTTTCTAAAAAGTCAGCTTACCAATCCTTACTTGATGAAAATAGACCTTGAGAGATTGTATATAAATATTTTCAAACAACCACTCCCAACACGTGTATAATGGAATGATATGCTTAGATTTAAGAATTTCCCTATGAAATTTCAACATGAAATGGTTTAACATTATGAATAAGGTAATGAAACAATAATTAAATCATCATCAAATCCTGCAAAGACAAGCAATCAAGGTCAAATTCAAAGAGTAGTGGATGAAAAGGGAAAGAAGATCATTATTATTAGATTTAAGAATTTCCCTATGAAATTTCAACATGAAATGGTTTAACATTATGAATAAGGTAATGAAACAATAATTAAATCATCATCAAATCCTGCAAAGACAAGCAATCAAGGTCAAATTCAAAGAGTAGTGGATGAAAAGGGAAAGAAGATCATTATTAAAGAATCGACAACTGGAAATCCACCTCCTACCAAGAAAATTCAATTTGGTCAAAAGTTGAAGAACAAGAAGGATTTATTTTAGTTGTCTTCGGTTTTTAGTTTAAATATTAGCTATTTTAATAGTTATGTAAAAGATTTATAAAAATATCATTTGAAGATATGGTCAAAATATTCTATAAAGTCATACATTTATTTTGAAGAACTCGTTGTGACGAGATTGTTTGGTCCTTATGATGTCTTGATAGTATATTATTAATGATTTGAAAGAAGATCCGACACTAATTCATGTTGGCTTTGTGTTTTGTTTTATGTTTTATTTGTTTTTGATATGTTTAGATTTTTTTCATTTGTCCATATAATGATTACAACATGAATTAGTTTCATTGGTTTGACGTGATCTATATTTGAAGATAATTCATTATCTAGTCGATGATTTTCAAGTTTAAGATACAAAATTTTTATGATATTATGAGTCTTTAAATATTTCAGTGAATAATATATGTTTACCTAAATACGTCAAGTATTTAATACTATGTATGGATGCAGAGGTTCATGGAATTATATTGTAATGGTCCTAGTTAACTTTATTTTATTGGTGTGATTACTTTATTTTCCAAGAAAATGTTACTTGATAAATCAAAGTAATATGATTATTATGGGTTATCTCAATATGTTTTAAACTATAAATTAGTTTTATTTAAATATAGTTGGATAAGAATTGGATAAAAAAATTTTTTTTAGAATCATTGGTTTGTGCTATTAAGATATTTGGAATGTCTTATGATAATGGTTTGATGTTTACTTATCTTTATTCATTTTAATTTGAAATCACAAAGTGTTACCCTCTCTAGCTTCTATATTCTTGCAAGAAACCCTAAAGCGGGAGATGATTCTTCTAATCCTCATAGGGTGCCTTGGAATTATTCCCTCACCAAGAACAAATTGATGAAAAACACTTGGCAAGCCCATCTCACCCATGTGGATCAAGTTCTCCTTATATTGTCTAAGCAATTTGTTTTCTCAAACATCCTAAATATGCTTTTGAAGCCTCTAAAGTTGAGTACCTAGGTCATATTGTCGGGAAAGATGGTGTATGGGTGGATCCTAAAAAAATTGAATCTTTGAAGGATTGGCCTCACCCTAAAACTTTTAAACTATTGCATGGTTTCCTATGTTTAACGGGCTATTATCACAATTTTTTTCAGAATTATGGAGAAATTGTAGCTCCTCTCACTACTCTCCTTAAAAATAATGTTTTTAGTTGGACTCCAACAATTGATCAATCATTCTAATCCTTGGAATAGGATATGTGCACGACTCTTTTCCTAGAACTACCATACTTCACCAAGCTGTTTTTCTTGGAATGTGATGCATCAGGGAAATAAATTTTGGTAGTCCTCCTTCAAGATGGTTGACATTTGGATTTCACTAACAAACAAATGTTGGAGCGACATTTGGGCCAAACAACCTATGAAAAGGAAATGTTGGCTATACTCCATGTCATGGATATCTGGTGTCCTTATCTATTGGGGAAACACTTCCAAATTAAAAATGATCATTATAGCCTCAAGCATTTTTTGGAACACAAAATTTCTTCCCTAAAGCAACAAAGATGGGTGACCAAGCTATTTGTATATGGTTATGAGATCATATAAAATAAGGGAAAATAAAATTTTGGTTGTTGATGCTCTTTCAAAGAAATATGAAGAATAAAAGTCCCTCTTTTCCCTCTCATTCATTGTCGCAAAGTGGATTGTTCACCAGGAATGGTTGCAATACCCCAAAATTTCTATCCCGATCCGAAAAATGCAACATGATATTCATGTTTCTCTTGGCTATTCTTGGGACAATGAAAATATTTACTATAAAGGTCATTTGTATTTAATAAAACAGTCGAATTCTAAATCCACAATACTATTTGATTTTCATGCTTCACCCACAACTAGACATTTAGGATTTACCAAAACTTATGAACAGGTCAAATATTATTTTTTATGGGAAGGTATGAAACATGAAATTCATATCGTTGTGGTTGAATGTGATACATGTCAATGCAATAAGGGAGAAAACATCAAAGCTCTAGGCACACTCCAACCACTCCCAATTCCACCTACTATTTGGATGGATATTTATATGGATTTCATTGTTGGATTACCTAAATTAGGCAATAAGTCAGTGATCATGGTGGTAGTAGATCGTCTTTCCAATATGTTCATTTTTGTTCTCTTCAACACTCATTCACCACATCCATAGTGGCTCATTTTTTTATGGAAAATATATTCAAACTCCATGACATGCCTCATTCTATTGTCTTTGATCATGATCCAAGTTTCACCAACAATTTTTGGCAAGAATAGTTCATACTCCAAGGAACCCAATTTCATCTCAGCACTTCCTATCATCCCTAGACTAATGGACAAGCGTAAGCTGTCAACAAGTGTTTGGAAACGTATTTGTGATGTTTTGCATCTAAAAAAATAAATCAAAGGGCTCAATGGTACTTACCCATAGCTGAATGGTGGTACACACATCTTACCATACTTCTACTCACATGACTCCCTTTGAATCCATTTACGGGCAAAAGACACCATCAGGTCTCTCATACATATCAGGTGTCTCCAAGGTTTAGGAGGTTGGCAACAATATTATAGTCCACGCGGTCATTCTCCATACCCTCAAAGACAATTTGGTCCTATCTCAGAATCACATGAAGCAAAAAGTAGATCAGGGTCATTCTAAACGTCAATTCCCTGAAGGGGACCAAATGTTTCTTCATATGCAACCTTATAAGAAGAATTTACTCAAATATCAACACTTTCAGAAACTTCCCCCCCAAATTTTATGGTCCTTATACAACTCTCAAGTGAGTGGGGCCTATGGCTTACTGGTTAACTTTTCCTAGTCACTCTAAACTCCATCCTATTTTTCATGTCTCTCGCTTAAAGAAAATGATTGGAACTAAGTGCTAGATTCAAACCAGTCTCCTTGAGTTATATGAAGAAGGTTTCATTTGGTTGCAACCATAAGCAGTCTTAGACCAACACAAGCATCGTCTTCGTCAGCACACCATCAAGGAATTTTTAGTTCAATGGAAGGATACACCACCAAAAGATGCCACATGGGAGTTGGCTACCATTATGCAACAATTTTCTCAACTCAACCTGAGGACAAGACTATTTTTCAAAGGGGAGGGAATGTTAGGGACCTAACCTCCCTAACCCCTCACGTAGGTAGAATAATATATTTTCCATGTAATAAAGACCCCCATTAGTAGATAAGGCCTAGTAAAATGTGAACACTTATAATGTAAGAAGACTTAATAGAAGATTTGACTTTTAGAAAGATATTCATCTAGAATGTTCTTTAGAAGATAGAATTAGTATAAATAGGAGTAGAAGGAATGAGAAAGTCTTGTCTTGAGAATTACTGTAATAGAGCTCTGCTCTGCTAGAGGTTTCCCCCTCGAAGAGGCAATTAAACTTGGCTTTCTATCAATAAATATATCATTTTTTGTATTGAGATTCTCTATATTTTGTTGTTCTACTAATTTTTATTGTAATATTTATATTTCTTCTTATTATAATACATCTGATACCTTACAAAAGATATCTCAGAATCATAGCGTTACAAATTTTATAAATACTTGATTATATAATGTTATCTTCGATAAATCTACCTTACAAATTTTATAAATACTTGATTATGTAATGTTATCTTCAATAAATCTACCTTCTCCTTTATTATTTCCATTTTTTTTTATATAATATTAAAATATTTAACACAATACTCTTACCTAATATGCGACAAATGTTTGATTGAAGCATGCTCTAATCTAAACGTTAAAAGTGTACTACATTCAAGTTCTTTATGTAACATCATTCAAAGTGTGTCATCCTTTCTACTCCATAGTATATTTTTTGTAAATTTTAACTTATACACTTTTAAGTTAGTTAATGAAACTATATAATCTTTGTAATACTTTTTTGTAAATTTTAACTTATACACTTTTAAGTTAGTTAATGAAACTATATAATCTTTGTAAAATATTATCAATTGAATGGTATATTATCAATTAAAATGGTATTTGTGAAGTAATTGAATGATGAACGGTATTTTATGCATTGAAATGGTATTTGTGAAGTAATTGAATGATATCTATGATATAATTGTATTATCTTTATAATGTGATAATATGTGATAATGTTTAGTTTAAGTGAGTTTTAATTTAAATTTAGCTAATCATCAAAATGATATTAAAAATATTGTATAAGTTAAATTTAAGGAAAATCTATGGTGTGAAAATTAATTAGAAGATAAAATAAAATTAAGATATTATAAGGAGGTGGTTAACCCTAATTTTCAAGATGAAAAATATCTCTCTATTGCCTCTTAGAGAATCAATATTGTTAAAATAAGAAGTAATTTTCATGAGCTGCACTCAGGGTTGGCTAATCCCCAAAACACTATGGAAATAAATAATCTATCACATTTATGACACCAAGAGGGTTCAAGATGAAAAACACTTTCTTCTATAATGTCTATTAAAGTAGATTCCAATTTCAAAATAACTCTCACAACAAGGACTTCAAAATATTTGTCACAATACAATTTTTCATAACCTTCTAAGTCATCAAAAATTTATTGATCTTGAAAAACTTCTCTTAATACTTTTAAAACATTGAAATAGCATTTTAAATTAAAATCTAATAGATCAATTTTGATACCAATTTTGGTCTTAGTGAATATTAACTATTACCATCATTATATTTGTATAATTATATTTTTTTATAATCTTAATATATAATAATTTTATATTTTACAAATTTATTTAATATAAAAAGATATAATTCTTCATGTCATATTACAGAACCCAAAATCAAAGATATAAGCAAAAGGAACAGTAAATTCCAGAAAAAAAAAAAAAGGCATTCCTTAATATTTTAGAAATTTTTCTAAGAAATAGGAGGCTCTTCCCTTTCACCATCCCAAGTGAAAAAAATCAATCTCTTTTTAGACGATTTGATAGCTCTCTTTGACAAGTTATCAGCCTTTTCATTAGATTCTTTAAATATGTGCTGAAAAAAGGTGTCTTGAAAACTTTCCTCCAACTGTATTCTGCGTTTCCAGCGTTCAATTTTGGTGACAAGAAGATTACCCTTTCATTGCATCCACTAGATAACAACTTTGAAGTCCCCCAATATCTGAAGATGATGTATATCCAGATGTTTTACCAGAAAAAAATGTTGCCCACACACCAATCAACTCGACCTTCATATTGGATCCTGCTCCGCAATTAAAGATCCACCTTATATCCGAATCAGAAAGTCTTTTCACAGATCCCCTACCCCGCAGATAGCTCCCTCGTTTATGGACGCCCCATCGAGGAAAGCCAACGTGTATCCATTCAATCGAGCGAACGAACTTAACTCTAAGGAAAGCTGCCTACGATCTGAGCGTTTGTGTGTTTGACTGTTTAAAATTCTGTGTATCATTACGGTGGAGGACGGTTCTATCCCTTCAAACAGTGCTTTGTTGCGCTCCAGCCACAGGTACCAACAGATCATAGCAGGGAGACTTTTAGGGGCGGCTTTGTTCTGCAACCAGGACTCCATAACTATGATTAGAGTTTGGCCGTTCCACTTCATCTCTAGATTGAATGCTGAAAGGCATGAGGACCAGACCGCCTTTGTGAACTGACAGTGATTGATGTTAGGTTTACTTGATGTTAGGTTTAGTTGTCTTCATCGGCTTTTCTGCATAGATAGCAAATTCCTGGGTCCAACCATCTTTTTTTCTTTAAAGCTTTTCAAATTAAAATATAATGATCTGCTGCTAGTTGTGATTGATGTTAGGTTTACTTGATTACTTGAAAGGCGTACATCTATTGATAATGGGCAGATTTAATAGGGGTTTAGTGCTTAATAAGTTTTTTATAGATAGGATTAAATATAGCTGAAATATTCTTAGTAGTCACACAAAATAAATGGCTATGATTTTAATCATTAACTTCCTAGCTATTATAAGGACATCCGTTTTTAGGCCGAAAAGACGTACATCTATTGACAATGGGCAGATTTAATAGGGGTTTAGTGCTTAATAAGTTTTCTATGGACAAGATTAAATATGGCTGGAATATTCTTAGTAGTCACACAAAATAAATGGCTGTGATTTCAATCATTAACTTCCTAGCTATTATAAAGACATCCGTTTATGTGTTTACTTTTTTACATTTACCTAATCATATTTAAAAATTACTTTGATAACTAACTGATTGCCAGTAAGTGATTAACAGAAATTAAAATACTAACACCAGATAAATTGAATAATGAATTTCTATTTTTACCTTATTAACGTGTAAAAAATAAAATAATTTCAAAAATATCATCCTACTATGATTTTTTTTAGATTTTTTTAAAATTAAATTGAGTTGAGTTTAAGTAGGAACTAGCCTCATTGGTCTCAATATAAAATGAAGGAATGATTTACCCCTGAATGAGATAATATTATAATATTAAATGGAAGAATGATTTACCCATTTAATGGGATGGTATGGTTAAATGAAAGAATGATTTACCCCTGAATGAGGTAATATTAAATGGAAGAATGATTTACCCATAAATGGGATGGCATGGTATGCTGTCACTAGAAATAAATTATTAAATTATTTTCTGCACAATAATGGGAAAAAAAACACTTCATCCTAAACGTTTTAAATATATATTATTTCATATTCAATATTGGTATATTCAATACTCATTCATATTTATATATAAAATCAAGGTGCAATGCAGTCAGTTAGAATCAACATTCTA
>ML782411.1:1138661-1149292 GCA_009831015.1 Picea engelmannii
CCTAGGATAACAAGAATAATACTATTGCCACCTCGTCAAATCAACCCTAAATTTGAACCTAGAACTAACATAATATTAACATTAATATTAACACCATTAATATTACCTCTTCAATTTAACCCTAGAAATTAATACTAACACCGGGTTATCAAATTAAACCCATTAATTAACTAAACCACTATCAAATATTTGAAAAGTCTCCTCAAATCTAGGGTTTCACTCTACCGACCTTAATTTTCCACCCTCCTCATCCTTATTTATTAGGGGTTCCTCTCTTATTTTTCCTCAGGCTTTTTTGTCATGAAGATGGATCCTGTTGTGGATCCGAAACGTCGACAAGCTCTCAAAAGCACTCACTGTGGTTCTTCTGACATGCTCTGAACAAATCTCTCACCACAAAAACCTAAATGAACAATCATTTTGGAAAAAAAATGACTTATGCAAATCTCCCCTTCTTATTAAGAATGGACCAATATAGGCGTGGTTTTGTTGATTAATCATTTTACAAAATATCATAAACATCATAGAAATTTTTGTAAGTGCCAAAAAGTTAGAACACTAAATTGTCTTCTTAGTAAACCAAAGTATTTCATGTTGCTCCTAAATTTACTAAGATGAAAATGGACTTTTGACATAATGAATACTTACTTTAATATATATATATATATATATATATATATATATATATATAAAATTTTGTAATGTGTTTGTTTTTTAAGAATCTAATACTAAAAGAGTAAATAAGGTTGAGAGAGGTATCATAAAAGAGGAAATAAGGAGAGGTATCATAAAAGAGTAAGTAAGGTTAAGAGAGGTATCATATAATTGTAATGTCTTTGTGATTCATCTAATGAAAGAGTAAAGAAGGTTGAGAGAGGTATAAAGATAAGAGATTAAAAGGAATTCTATAGAGTTATAGAGTTTTGATATTATATTCTGAAGTTGATTTAGAGAAGAGAGAAGAAGGGGAGGAAATGTTTAAGAGCTATAATGTTAGAAAAATACGACCTTTCCCTAATAAAATGTACGATAACCTCAAATTTGTAATTATTGATGATGATGGATTCAAAGCTACAAGACTACCTCAAACTAGTAAAAAGAGTAGGGATTCAAAAAAACTACTATAATCAACTTCACATGAAGTAACTATTTCTTTAAGGAGCACAATTTTGAATTGGCATGAGCCTACTTCATTTCTTCATTTGAAGATGCACTCAAAATGCAAAAAGACAAATATATATAGATGAATATGATTCAATAAAAGGAAATAGAATTTGGAAGCTTGTAGAATTATTTAAAGCGGAAAATGCAATGGTTTTGTTAATAAAAATAAAGCAAGGTTAATGGCTAAATGTTTTGCACAAAAATAAGATATTGGTTTTTAAAAACTTTTCGATGTGGTTAAGATGAATACAATCATATTGGTGTTACTTGTACCCACTCAATTTAAGTGAGGTATGCATTAGATGGATGTCAAAAATGCCTTTGTAAATGGATATTTGGAAGAGGCATATATGTAGTAGCCCCAAGAAATATCTTAAATCCTAGTATGCAAAATATATTACCACTTCAAAGAAAATGCATATAAATGTATGTTCATTACCTCGTCATTATAGGAAACAACACAAGAATGATTAAGGAACTAAATCATTAGCTATGTAAAACAATTTGGCAAATGCAAAAGACAATGAATGTCAAAAGTTTTTATTTAGACAATAATCATATTGTATGAAATTTTAAATGTCTTATGTGCCTAAAATTTTTCCTAGGGTCTCGCTCCAATTTCCTTGATGAGATTGAGCTTGGGAGTCGTGGTTGACACATTCCCAAGTGTGACATTAGGCACTAATGCATTTTGAAAGGGTGGCCTATGTGTTTGGAAAGTATATGTTTGATTGTGTTCTTTTGTGGCTTCAACAACTTCACTCTACATATTGTTCTGCTCTTCGCCTCTCCTACCTAGTTTTTTGTTGCTAGTGCTTGTGCATCATTTCCTCCATTTCATGCATTTTGAAAGAAACCTAGGTGTTTATGTTGTGAGTTTAGGGTGTTGTGCATTGGTTTAGGGTCCCCATTGTAATTTTAGGCCCTAACAAGGGGTTTCATGGTCTAGTTCAAGGCTTCCATAGTAACTTTGGGTTATGGCAAAGGTTTGGTAGTGTTTTATTTTGGGGAATCATGGATTTTTCTCTCTACCTTTCCTTGTTCTTCACCTGGTTCTTATGCTAACTTTCATCCATTGTCACTTTGAGCACTTATGATTCATTATAATTTCTAGACCTTTGTGGGTTCACTTCTATGTGATGGGGGTTTTGTGGTCTAGTTCTTGTATTTTTTTTAATAGGTTGTCTAGAGGGCTCTACAAACCCTAAATGTTGGATTGCAATGGTGTTTTGGTTGTCCAAAGAACTCTGGACAACCTTCAACTTGGTTCATCGTCATCTATGAGTTGGTTTCTAATGGTATTCACGTATGGACCTAGAATTTTTGTTTTTGAATTGTTATTTATTTCTATAGGTAAGCCCATCATCTTTTTCCTCTATTGGTAAATATGAAAAAAAAATTGTTTGTATGATTTTTAGTTGTTAGAATGAATCTATTATTGGTATCATTTTTCCCTTTACTAAAGAAAAAAAATTGTGAGGTGTCTAGTTTGCTAACACAAATAGTATAAATCCCTTCTGTGCCTCGGTTGATCCTTGACTTGCATAGAAATCTAGAGTGTTCAAGGTGTTGTCTTGGAGATGGAGCCCCTTTGGATCAATCCTTTCTTTATCATAATTATATTAAATTGATCATGTGTATATTCCTTGCTGGTAATGTGTATGAAGCCATTGGTATAAAGGATATCTGTTAATATACTTATAGCTCTTGTTTTGATGATGTATCAAAAATAGAGGAAATAAATTTGTGAGATCCTTGCTTTAGCTAATACAAATTTTGGATTCCCTCCAAAGTCCCAATGCATTTGATGAAAAGAGGACAAACATTATAATGAAAATAGCATAGCACTCATACATTTTAGAGCACAAGAGAAATAATGAATTGACAGGAAAATGATAAAACAAACAAATGAGCTATAGTTCGGGAGTGAAAACTTCACCAAAGCACACAATGTCATGAGCATAAATAATTTTATAACTAAAAATGTCATGAGCAAATAGCATAACACTCATACATTTTAGAGCACAAGAGAAATAATGAATTGACAGGAAAATGATAAAACAAACAAATGAGCTATAGTTCGGGAGTGAAAACTTCACCAAAGCACACAATGTCATGAGCATAAATAATTTTATAACTAAAAATGTCATGAGCATAAATAATTTTATAACTAAAAATCTTATAGGCCTTGTATGTTTTAAATGCATGTAAAGGATAGGTGACACCAACCAAATCAATCCATCAACAGCAATCTCAAACTAAAAGCATATTCTAAATTACTTTTACACTGACACCAACCAAATCAATCCATCAACAACAATCTCAAACTAAAAGCATATTCTAAATTACTTTTACACTAAAATCTCTAGGCACTTCATTATTCCCTTGAAGCTTACATAAAAATCAAAACTAAACTCACAACATACATTATATCATATTTAGTAATCATGAAGTACATAATTATTCTTGTTAAGAACCTAATAAATTGTTGATTCCACTTTCATTGCATTAATACAACTTTTAAAAGTCAAAACGTCATCATCTATTTTGATAGAGTCACATAGAGTGAAAAATAAAATAAGCATAAGGGATTGTAATAACTAGAATGAAAGAGAATACATGAATAAATGAAATTATTATAATACAATATTTATATTATATGCAATCCAATGAGTTGGCATAAATTTATTACATCAATAAAGCACCAACATTAAAACTATTTCTAGTGCATCGTAACATATTAAGAGAATGGAAATGGCTATCTATTCAATCCAAAACACAAAAATTCATAATTTACATAATTTTATCTTTGTCAGAGGGGAGAACCCTTTGGGCCTTTAACTAAAATAAGAAATATGCATTTTCAAGGTTCATATATAAGCTGGAAAACAATATTTCTCCCTAACTATTCACATCTAAACATATTTAAAATCACGGAAATTGAGTATAATTTGAAGAGAAGGAGATCATCCATACACAACTATCATTCCAAGAGAATCTCTTTAGATATTGATACCAAAATCTAACAGAATTAAAGGGGCATTTCATTGAGACAACAACCCTAACAAAAGATATGTTTCAAGATGTATTTGAATCTAAAACATTATAGTAAAATAGATCTCTAATAATAAAGAGAAATGGGAAAGTATGAATGAAAATGCATATAATTTGGTACATAATATAGTGAATAGTTAATGTGCAATTCACTACAAAAATAATCTACATAATTGTTCAACAAAACATGGTATTTCCACATACGATGAACCCATTAAGAAACCATGTACACAACTGGATCAAATATTAGTACGCCAATGTTTTTACATGTTTAAAACCCTCAAAGAGGGAAATAGTCCACGACCCCAACCAATGTGGCCACTTGAGGCAATATATTAATGAAAAAGAAAAATATTGTACATAATAGTTTCTCACAATTGATGTTTAGAAAATGATCCTCCATGCTCTTTAAATAGAAATAATGGACGAATCAGGTGTTAATCCATGGATCAATATATTCATTAATATTGAGGAGAATATGAGCCATCAGATGTCTAGAACGTGTCATGACCATTGGATTACATAACTACAAATGCATACTAGTGCATATTAAAGAAACACACTTTTACCTTGAGACACATTAGACCCAGTTGATATTAACTAACTCATAAGTCTCTAAATATCCTAAAATACCCATTTAAGAACAACTTGGGATAAGATTGAATGATTTACAAAAGTGACAGAATATGAGAAGGAAGGACCTGTTAGAGCCTATCCCCCAATATGAAAAATTCTTGAACTCCTAACATAGATCAAATTTCTGAAGAAATCTCCTATGTGAAACACTTTGTGAAAATGTCTGCAACTTGATTGTCTATAGGGAAAAGAGAATTTTGAGAAAATGATCATGCTTGATCTTTTTAATGAAGTGCATGTGTATCTCAATATGTTTACAACGATGATGTTGAATTGAATCTTTGGAAATATTGATGGCAGTCTAATTGTCACACCAAAGGTTGGTCAGTTGTTATTGTTGGAATCCAAACTATAGAATAATATATTGGAGCCACAAGGATTCTTGACTTGCATTAACTGCTACTTAGTACTCTTCTTCTACTGAAGAAATAACAATATCTTGTTGTTTCTTACAATCCCAAGCAATAGTTCCAAAACCAAGACTAAAAACATAACATGTAGTATAATTCCGATCATCNATATGTTTCAAGATGTATTTGAATCTAAAACATTATAGTAAAATAGATCTCTAATAATAAAGAGAAATGGGAAAGTATGAATGAAAATGCATATAATTTGGTACATAATATAGTGAATAGTTAATGTGCAATTCACTACAAAAATAATCTACATAATTGTTCAACAAAACATGGTATTTCCACATACGATGAACCCATTAAGAAACCATGTACACAACTGGATCAAATATTAGTACGCCAATGTTTTTACATGTTTAAAACCCTCAAAGAGGGAAATAGTCCACGACCCCAACCAATGTGGCCACTTGAGGCAATATATTAATGAAAAAGAAAAATATTGTACATAATAGTTTCTCACAATTGATGTTTAGAAAATGATCCTCCATGCTCTTTAAATAGAAATAATGGACGAATCAGGTGTTAATCCATGGATCAATATATTCATTAATATTGAGGAGAATATGAGCCATCAGATGTCTAGAACGTGTCATGACCATTGGATTACATAACTACAAATGCATACTAGTGCATATTAAAGAAACACACTTTTACCTTGAGACACATTAGACCCAGTTGATATTAACTAACTCATAAGTCTCTAAATATCCTAAAATACCCATTTAAGAACAACTTGGGATAAGATTGAATGATTTACAAAAGTGACAGAATATGAGAAGGAAGGACCTGTTAGAGCCTATCCCCCAATATGAAAAATTCTTGAACTCCTAACATAGATCAAATTTCTGAAGAAATCTCCTATGTGAAACACTTTGTGAAAATGTCTGCAACTTGATTGTCTATAGGGAAAAGAGAATTTTGAGAAAATGATCATGCTTGATCTTTTTAATGAAGTGCATGTGTATCTCAATATGTTTACAACGATGATGTTGAATTGAATCTTTGGAAATATTGATGGCAGTCTAATTGTCACACCAAAGGTTGGTCAGTTGTTATTGTTGGAATCCAAACTATAGAATAATATATTGGAGCCACAAGGATTCTTGACTTGCATTAACTGCTACTTAGTACTCTTCTTCTACTGAAGAAATAACAATATCTTGTTGTTTCTTACAATCCCAAGCAATAGTTCCAAAACCAAGACTAAAAACATAACATGTAGTATAATTCCGATCATCAGGGTCACCATCCAAATTAGAATCAATGAAATCAACCAATAAAGTAGCTACTCGTGAATTGTAATGTCTCCCAAACTGAACTATAGCCCACATATACCGAAGTATCCTTTTCGTTTCTTTCCAATGTCTCTCATGGGATGTTTGCATATACCATGAAACAAGACCAACAACAAAGGAAATATCAAGATGGGTGTGAGTAAAATATAGGATCCTACCAACTAACTAGTACTAAAACACGACATCTACTTTAGGTGTAGTATAGGTGGTCGCAAGTTTGACTTTAGACTCAAAGGGAGATGGGGTTGGTTTACAATATTCCATGTGAAAGAGACAAAGAAGGTCACATTCATACTTAGAATGGGAAAGGGAAATTCCTTCCTTGGTTTGGAATACTTGGAGGAAAAGGAAAGAATGCAAAGAACCTAAGACTTGTTTGGCCCTTTGTTTTGATAAAGCCTTGGTTTTGATAAAATAGCATGCGTCAACTGGAAGTCTAGAAGCAACATAAATAGTCAAACGTATTGTGCACCAGGTGGAAGTCTACAAGATGATGGAAGACACACTACTGCGGGAGAAAAGAAAGGAATACATTAAGCAGAGAAGAGCAAGTTTGATTTAGTAAAATGACTTTGTTAAACATGTGGAAGTATAAATAAAAGGGAAATGCAAAGGTATTAAATGATTAATGATATTTTTCTGACTGTTAGGTGTTGTTACTAGTGTTATTCCTTTGTTTTGGGTTAGTCATGTTGTTATCATGGTTGGGTATTGTAGTAGTCCTTGTTAGTACCACTATTGTACCTATGGTAGGCATCGGCTCAGTAATGAATCTTGAGGAGTATCATAAAAAAGTATAGGAATTGGATCTCGCCGAGTGAGACAATGTATTGAAGATATGCATATTTTTGGAAGTACTATGTGAGATCTATGTCTATGAAATATTTGTACTACTACAAGTTAATGAAATGGTGTGATTCAGGGCCCTACAAACTTATTTTATGGTTATTCGTCTATGTTATGAATGGATATACATTTCTACTACATATTTTCTTCTTCTTATCCGGCCAATATTTGACTACTTTCACAGCTTAACTACAATGGATAATCTATGGGTCTCAATAGAGTAGAAATATATATATGATGTTGTATTCTTTTTAACTTCCTTAATCTCACAAGTCTTGTCTATAATTCAAGTGAGACCTCCTTCCCTTGCAGAAGGTTGAAAATGCCATCATTCCTAGACTATAGAGGTACCTTTTGTTGGTAACTTCCAAGAACCTTGGTCTAGATTTTGTGACAACAAATGGTTCCATTGGTGAGACTTGAACTTGGGTATCTCGGGTGAGAGTCGAGTATCCTAACCAACTAGACTACAATGGATTCAATGGTTGAAATAGAGAAGTGGTGTGAGAAGTGAAGGTTTCAGATGTAGCAAACAAGAGTAAGAGTGTTCAGAGGAATACGATGAGAGAATTGGAGTAAATGCCACCACTAATGAAGAAGATTCAACCCAAAACTCAAAAAAAAAGTTCGGAAGAATATGAACTTGTTACTTTAGAATAAACAGGTGTACATCAGGAAGAGAATGTAGCATTGCATGAGAATGAGACCCCCCAAATTAAAGAAATTTGTTTCAAAGGAAAAGGATCCAACCTAGGATCACCTATTCTCTGATCCAGATTTATTAATGGAACGAAATGAAATAGAAATGTATAGAAATTAAACAAACATATATATATATATATATATATATATATATATATATATATTAAATATTGACTTCTATTAATAAAGAGAACTTGTTGAAACTGTAAAAATTCATATTGAAACAAACTTGCTCGAATGGTGGCATCTTATCTCTAAGAAGAAGTGTGACAACTACGCTCATTTGCAAGAAGATGAGTACAATGAGGCTCCAAAGACATTTCTTTAACATAAAACATAAATGATAAAACCCTAAACATCGAAAACCCTAACCCTCGGAGATGAAATGCCAAAAGGTTTGTGGGCCCCGATGGGGGTAGCTGATACGTCAACTTTCTAAGGGCATAACTTTTGCATAAGATCTCCATTTGGGGTGATTGATACACGATTGGAAAGGTATAGCCAAGGAGTACATATTCCATTCGGTCTATAATTTTTCTTTCTCTACATGTTAGGCACTGTCGAGCCTATAAAACATTGTTTAGGGCCTCGAAATGGCCCCAGAAGTTTGGGACCTGAAAAAACTGTAAAAAAACTGCCAAAATGGAAAATGTTCTTTGATACAGTGGAATAGGTGGGTGGCCACCAATATCCACCTAGATAAGTCCTCCCCCCTTAGGAAGCAGTGTTCTCCATTGCGTTGAGAACCCCCATTAGATGGGGAAATATTTGTCGAACTTTACCCTGGGTGAGCCACTTTCCTTGGTGTAGGAGTTACCCTACTATGAAAACCCAATAATGTTGGATCCTCTGTTGGTGAGTGCCCTTAATATGAGTGTCCCTGATCTTATCAATGGACTATTGTTCCATGAAGTCAGGGTTGAGCTCTGTTTGTTTCAACTGCTCTACGATCTCCAATGTCTCCAATAATGGTGGGAAGTGTGGTCAAAGGAGGTCCACATTGAACATTGGGTACAGGGCAAGGGAGGGGAGAATAATTATCTCAAAATCATTATCACCCACAGCCTTGGTGATGATTTAAGGTCCATAGCAAAGTGGACGAAGCTTTTGATGGGGTCTTATAAGACGCTCTTTCTGAAAATGCAACCAGACCTTGTCTCCCACCTGAAACTTGTGTGGCACTCGGTATTGATCATGGCGTTATTTGTACTTGGAATTGGATTTATACAAAATATCATGGACCTGTTGTCAGATGCGTTGAATCTGTTCAATAAAATTGGTGGCTTTTTCATCCTCAGATTGAGCATTGGATGATTATGATTGTGTGGATGTAAGGGGCAGTGCAATATCAATGGGAACCAATGGTTGAAATCCTAACCCCACCTGAAAGGGACTATGGTCAATCGAGCTATGAATGGATGTGATGTAGTTGTGTATAATATAGGGGAGAATCTCATCCCATGTGTGCGAATGTTTGGAGTTTTACATGCATAAGATATGCACGATCATTTTGTTGACAACCTATGTTTGGCTATCAGTTTGAGGGTGGAAGACGGTGGATTTGGTGACCTTGGTGTCCAACTGTGACTAGAGGTTGGACCATAATGTGTTTAGGAACATGTTGTCCCAATATGATATGATGGTTTTTGGTATCCTGAAGTGTACCCAAACCCGTTCGAAGAAGAGATTGGCAATGGGATTCATTGTGATATTATTCTTCTAGGATGTAAGGATGGCCATCTTAGAAAACCAATCAACCACCAAAAAAAATTAAATCATTTCCCTGCTTGGTTGAAGGAATGTTTCACATGTAGTCCATCGAGATGGATTCCCATGGCATGTCGGGAGTAGGAAGAGGGGTGTATAGGCCTTGCTTCGTAGTGGTTGGTTTGGAAATGGCGCATAAAGTGCAAGAACTGATATAATTTTTGAGGTCCTAGAACAATTTCGACCAATAAAAATGCTTTTGTAGTACTGCTACAGTCTTTTCTATGCCAAAATGTTTTGTCATCTGAGTGTAGTGAGCTTCCCAAATCAGATTTCCACACTCACTTGAAGGAACATAGAGGTAGCCCAGATGGAATAATAGTATCCTAAAGATGAAACTCAGAGACAATCGTGTATGTGCCCAACATCTGGTAAGTGGTATCAAATTCAAAATTTCTATTGTAGAGTTAGAGCCACTCAGATGCCTCATGACCAGAGGAGTGGAGCACTTTGGTTAAGGCTACAACTAGAGGTCGACTGAGGCATTTAGTGACATGATTCATGCTTCATGTCTTATATTTGATGTTGATATGGAATTGTTGCAAGTATGTGGACCACTTTTGATGGAGGTATTTTTATAATTTGACTTGTGTCTACATGAATTGCAGAGGCTTGTGATCAATGTGGATGATTGTATCCTTCCCAAGAATGCATTGCTTCCATTGTCGGCAGGTTTGTACAATGGAATACATTTATTTTTCATAAGTGGGGTACTTACAAATGACATATGATAGTGTCTCACTATGATATG
>ML782411.1:1162051-1173750 GCA_009831015.1 Picea engelmannii
TCATGAAAGTTGTTGGAGCATTTTTCAAACCAAAGTGCATGACTATCCATTTGAAAATACCTTCTTTGGAATTGAAAGAAGTCTTGCATGCATCAATTTATTATATTGGGACCTAGTGGTAGCCAAACTTTAGGTCAATCTTACTAAAAAACTTGTCTCCCTTGAGTTGGTCAAGAAGGTTGTCAATTCGAGGAATTAAGTATCAGTTCATAACTGTGATTTTTTTTAGGGCCATGTAATCAATGCAGAGTCACCAAGTCCCATCTTTCTTTTGGACGAGTAAAATTGGGCTCCTATAAGGTGAGGAGCTAGGTCAGATGTGCCTCTTTTGAAGTAGATCTTGGATCTATCGCTTGATTTCCTCATTTTTCATCAAAGAGTAGTGATGTATTGGCCCATTGGGAAGAGGTGCATTGGGGGTTAGATTGATTGAATTCTTGACCCAACAGTGTAGTGGTACCCTGGTGGGTGAGGAAAAGATGTTTTTGTATTCTTCCATGATCTTGTATACATGTTTTTGCTACGTGGAGAGGCACTTTGCAGAGGCATGCATGGATGTGGTTGTGACTTTCTGTTCACTTTGAGATTGAATCATGAAGAAGACAAATTTCTCGGTTTGGGAAATGACCTTCCTGCATTTCTTAGAAGAGAACAAAGAAATGGCAATGGGCGGAGCTACCTTTGGTATCTTGAACAATTGTCTACCCAAAGTAATAATAACACTGCAAGGTATAGACTCATATATAACATGTCATTTTCACAAGTATGGTTGGCCTAAAAAAACATCACAAAATTCAAGGGGGAAAATATCACACAATACCTCGTCCTTGAAGGGTTTGATGTCATAGGGTAGACGACACTATTAGATGATATGGAGCTTTATTACTTGGTGAAGCCAAACTATGGTGTAGGAATGCGGGTGTGGTGTTGTCGACATGTTCAACTGATTGACAACCTCTATTGAGATCAGGTTCTTTTGACTTCTACTATCGACAATGAAATGCAACGGAGAACCCTTCACCCACATATGTGATTGAAAAAGGTATTCACCTTCCTCTGGTTCTTCTGGTTCACTTGGATAAACCTTGGTGATAGTGACAGTGGCACTAGGCTCTACACTAATGATCTTCTTTCCATTTTCTGGATTTGATTCAGAGTCAGAACCTGCCTCATAATTTGAGGCTTTCAACTTGGCCATCAACGACCGCTTCGAACGACATTCATCGGTGTTATGCCAGGAGAGTTTATGGAATTCACACCACTTCCCAATGTCCTTCTTCATCTTCTCATTATCCTTATTTGTTTGCATCTTGGACTTATTGTTGTGAGGGGGTCTATCCTTTCTTTGTCCTTTGTTTTGTGAGTTGCAGCCGCCTTTTCCCTACTTCTACTGTGAGGAATTTGTAAATCCGAACTCCTTCTTCTTCTGTTTAATTTTTTTCTCGATTTTGATGACATATCGATAAGTCGCTCCTAGTTATGAGATGTCTAGAAACTCCATTTATGTTTGGATGTATCTATGAAAAAAACTATAGTACTTGAGCACCATATCTCATTCAGAGTCTTTGATACCCAACTTGGTTCACAAGGTATGAAAGATATTTGTGAACTCTAGTATGGTCTGGTCCTTTTCCTGTCGCAGTGTGGTCCATTTTGTATACTGGTCATCGTAGCTTCCAACCAGGTAGTATTGTTCCTTAATAGCATCTCTGAAAGAATCTCAAGTAGGTGAGACTGAAAATATTGCAGATTCCTCAGTAGCCCTTTGCTCACAGTAATTCTCCCACCAATCCTTGACATGGGGGACATCCTTAAGGACTGCAAAGGTAATATTTTATCTATTGGAAAGATTATGGAATGAAAAATACCCTTCTAGTAGAGTCAACCATTTATCTATAACATCTGCATCTACGTGGAGTTCAAATAACGGGATATCAAAATTGACTTGTACCTTGAAGGGAGCGGCGCCTCCAAAGTGGTCTCTTGATGAATATGCATCGCTTGTTGGGAGTCGTCGAACGATCTGTGCAAATTTATCCATCAACTCTTTCTTTTGTCGTGTGAGGGATTCCTCGAGAAACAGTTTAAAAGGATTTCCTTCTCCATCATCTCTCTTTTCTTTCGCCATGGGATGTCGTCATGATCGGCTGGGATGGTATTGCAAGGAATGAACTACTTCGAGTCCCAACTCCTTGTACCTTGACCTCATTGGGGACATGCACAAAGAAACAAATATAGAGCAGACCACTCTGATACCACTGATCCAAATTTATTAATGGAACGAAATGAAATACATATGTATATAAAATAAACACACAGAAATACAGTAAATATTAACTTCTAGCCATTAGAGCCTATCCCCCAATATGAAAACTTCTTGAACTCCTAACATAGATCAAAGTTAAGAAGAAATCTCCTATGTGAAACACTTTGTGAAAATGTCTGCAACTTGATTGTCTATAGGGAAAAGAGAACTTTGAGAAAATGATCATGCTTGATCTTTTTGATGAAGTGCATGTGTATCTTAATATGTTTACAACATGATATTGTTGGAAATATGATTGATGGAATGCATGTGTATCTCAATATGTTTACAATAATGATATTGTTGAAAATATGAATATAACCGTTATATTTAGTTTGAGTAGTCACTSCAAGGAGCCCTAGACTTTATTATCTSKMASCTACWAGATTGTTGGAAGCCTACTAGRGAAGCCTCCCTTGTATCATATACTATTTCTTCTTTAAAAACATAGAATATCATATACTATTTCTTGTTTAAAAACATAGAATACATTGCCTAAATTACACCAGTAACATTTTCCATGTTTCACTATTCTTAGTGCCTTAAGGCTAGATTGTGTGGTAACACTTCCTCAGATTTCCATAGTCTCCTCGATCAATGAAATAAGCCAACGAATATTACCGTTATATTCATAGTCTCCTCGATGAATATAACCATTATAAGCCAACAAAATCATGAATTCATAGTCTCCTCGATGAATGAAATAGCCAACGAATATTGCCGTTATATTTACGCTCTCCTGTTTTAAGGAGAGAAGTAATCCAAACCAGCCATGCGGCATATATAATTCCGGCACAGTACGGGGCATGCAACTCTATGTCATGTGATTCGAAATCCATTCCGTTGAGATTGCTCTCAAAATCGATCCTTTGCATTTGATACGAGATATTTAGTTTGCAATTCCTGTCCTCTGTTATATATATATATATATATATATATATATATATATATATATATATATCGAAATCAAAACTCGTGTGGACATATATACATCTTCAAAGAGTTTTTAGAAAACTCTTCCGCCATGAATGACAGAGCTCATTGGACTCTAATTGTCAGAAATCATAGATTCAACTACGGGCGCTAAAAAGGCTAGAAGAAGTGGCTTGCACCCTACGTTTGTTTTATATGTTTTATTTCTTTCTCGTCTTATCAATGTTAAATGTTGCTCAAGTCTTTGGTTATGAATGCCTCGTACTGAAGTACTCTGTTGTGGTTATGAAACCATAGTTGGAATTGATGAATCATTGCTTTGACTGTTGCAGCCGTATGTGGTTTACTTGGGAGGACAACATGATGAGAATGTGGATCACGAACTGTTGGTAGATTTGCATCATGAGCTTCTAGGATAAACAGGTAAAACCAATTACAATTAATATTTTTAATAAAATTAAAAACTGTGTAAATATTCTCATATTTTATTACTCTTATAGATATCTTAATAATATTTGATATTCTTAACTTAATTGTGAGTCGGGGATCTTTAAAATGTTAATGTAAAATTAACTAGCACAGCAGTTAAATAGGTGTTGGTTAATGCTGAAAGGTTGATAAGATGAAACGAATCCTTAAAAGAATATATTAAATTTTATTGTCGATTAAGAAATAAAAGTTGTGCTTCATTTATCTGGTGTTAATATTTTAATTTTTGTTAATCTCTTAAGTAGCAATCAGTTAGCTATCAAAATAATTTTTAAATATGATTAGGTAAATGTAAAAAAGTAAACACATAAACTATTGCCTTTATAATAGCTAGGAAGTTAATGATTGAAATCACGGCCATTTATTTTGTGTGACTACTAAGAATATTCCAGCCATATTTAATCTTGTTCATAGAAAACTTATTAAGCACTAAACCCCTATTAAGCACTAAACTTAGAAATGTTCATCGTTTATTATTTATAGTAGATATTATTCTGAGTGATCCTTAAATGAACTATTGGCATTGTTGCTTGTATGTGGGATACTTTATAAGTAGAATTATACAGTTTGAATGTATGTTTGAGATTGTTATTTTTGTTCATGTTCATGTTGTTATTGATTTTGATTTTCTTGCTTTCAATAATTTAATTATGCAATAATCTTTTTATATAAGTGAAAAAAAGAATTGTCCAATAATTAGAATTCCTACTTTGTTCATTATTTTTTATAGTTTTAAAATATTGTATTTACATCCAAGATTTTACCCAAATGGACAAAACAAAGATAAATACTATTATATTTATTTTGGGTTTTGTCCACAACAACTATAAGAGTTTCCACTAATCAATGGTTCAAGGTTTAGTCTACTTATCATCATGATGGTGAATTATTATTTAACTATTATTTAGATCACCACTTTTATGAATAAGTATCACTTTGTTGTTTTAATTGCATATAAAACCTTAAGAAATACATGGGAAGGTAGACTTCCCAATTTCACCATTTCAAATGTAGAAACAAAGCCTTAAATTTTCATTAAAAATTGGAAAATAAAAATATTTGTCTAACCAATAGTTAAATTTGGAATTGCAGTGATGTGAAACATATAATAAAAACTATTTTTACATAGCTCTTTTCATTCTTAGACATTTTAATCTTCATTTCTTTTTTTATATTGTTTTTTTTAAATACCCAGTCCCATGAGATTGGTGCAATTGAAATCTACTTAGATGTATTAGCCTTTTTTTTGGAAGCCCATATATTATGTTTACGATTGAATGTTTGTCCATGTATTATGTTTATGGTTGGATGTTTGTTGTAGTAGACCAAAAAAATGGAAATGTTACTTACAATTTATTTATTTTTCAATTTTTTTGCTTTATACTAATTTTAATGAGTGATAAGTGATTTTTACCTATAAAATAATTAATATATTTTAACTTATTTTATTTTTATGTGATCTTTACCTATATTTTTATAAAATAATTAATATATCTTAATTTATTTTATTGTTAATAAATATAAATATATAATTATTAAAAATATGTATTTTTTTATTAAATATTATATTTTCAATAAAAAAACATAAAAAAAATATACATCTTTATATTAAATGAAAACATAAACAATATAACATATCATAATAATAATAATAATAATTATTATTATTATAATATTATATTAATAATGATTATAATATATGTAAGATTTACATCTTACCAGCATACTGATTAGGTTTATATATATATATATATATATATATATATATATATATATATATATCTTTTCACTAAAAAATTTGCAGTAAGGAAGCAGCTAAGGAGTCCATCTTCTACTCATACACCAGAAGCTTGAATGGTTTTGCTGCTACTCTCGAAGAAGAACATGCTCTTTCGCTTTCACGTGAATAACTTATCATTAATGCATATTTTCACTCTTTCTCAATGCACATTTTCACTATTTCTCACTGAATGCAGATACACAGAATTTTCGATTTTTTCTAACTGAACTTCGTGTTGTTACTTTTGGGTGTTGTTATTCAGAACCCCCCAGGTATTATCTGTATTTGTTAGTAGAGCAAGAAGTCTACACACCACCTTTTCATGGGGATTCCTTGGCTTAGAAGGAGCTGGCAAATCTGACAGTGAAGAAATTCCTTCGCAATCGCTGTGGAGAAGTGCAAAATTCGGAAAGGATGTTATTGTGGCTCACCTGGATACAGGTAGCAACCCTCTTCAGTGGTCTTGGAAATAGCTCTCTGAGTGTGCTTAATAAGATATTATTAAGGTGAGTTCATTTTATTCATGTTGCTGTGATTGATGCTGATGTTAATGTTCTTTTGCATTAAGGGGTATGGCCGGAATTAGCAAGTTTTGATGACACGGGTCTAGGCCCTATCCCTTCTCGGTGGAAAGGGATCTGCCAAAATGGAACACAATTCGGTGCAGCACAGTGCAACAGGTGCATTGATGAGGGGTCAGAGTATTATTTTTCGGTTCGTCAAACAAAATTTGAAATTTTCTTACTACCACATTTTGACTGTGCTGACCATGGTAGTTGAAGAAGGAAATTTCTTGAAGCTGAATTTTTTTTCAATGTTAATATGAAATCACCCAACAATCACAGATCCGGAAATTTTTTGAAGCTGAATTTTCTTTCAATGTTAATATGAAATCACCCAACAATCACAGATCCAACACTGCTTGATCAGAAATCTCACAGCAGATCTCGACAGAGGAGAAAAACAGGGAAAATGGAGAAAAACATAAAAGATATAATTGACATTCAATTGCCTCTAAGTATTTATAGTTTTGATTCTAAGTGTCTGGAGCCATCGAAGACAGAAAATTCCACAATACAATCCAGCTAGAAATATCCAAAATACAACTAGAAATTGCTGGGTGTGAAGCGAAGTTTCTGTACATTGAAATTTCCTAATTACCACATTTTGACTTTGCTGGCAGTGGTAGTCTAAGACGGAAGTTTCTTGAAGATGATTTTTGCTTCACTGTTAACATTCTTGCAGACTATTGTGGTTATTATTTCTTGTATGACATTGCTAAGGAGAAAACAATTTCAACTTGCTTGTTGGAGAATGCACAATTTCTGTGTTTGTTTGTTGATGTATAGTAGAACCTAACTCCATTGTAGGATATCCTTCTTTGAAGAAGTGAATGTTCAAAATATGTCAACTAATTTTCCCATTCAGTTACATGCAGATGCATATGTATGCAATCTACTTATGAACTGTTTGTGTAACTATGCTATTTATTCATGATAAGTCTGTATAACTGAGTGATAGATGTTATATATAAGAGCATACCCATAGAGGTAGAGAACAATGTGAGAACAATGTAAGTGCAAGCTAGTACATTGTGTGAGGAGAAGATGGTTGTATGTCTGGGTTGACTATTATAATTCTCCCTTGAATAGAAGAAGATCGATATTCATTGCCAATAGTTTTTTCCCAATTTAAGTTTCCATATAAATCACTGTGTCAAGTGTGTATTTATTGTTCTTGATTTGATGTGTGTTTAATCTAACTCGTTTATACTCTCTTATATGCTGAAGCGATTAGTTCCTAATTATCAGAATCAATGTTCACACTCCACAGTGTCTTGCAATAGCAAGTTGATTGGAAAGCAAGCCCTTTACAATTGAATTAAAGTTTTACTCTCCTAATTGTTGTTTGCAACAGAAAATTGATTGGAGCCAGATATTTCATCAAGTGGCGCGATTGTGGAAATAAGCCTTTGAATATCTCTGCAACAGGGGACTTTCTCTCTCCCCCAGACAAAGATGGACATGAAACTCATACTTTGTCGGGGGGAATTTCGTGAAAAAAGCAAGTCTATATGGATATGCAGAAGGGGTTGCAAAAGGAGGAGCTCCTCATGCTAGAGTTGCAAGTTATAAAGTTTGTTGGCCTAGTTGTTATGATGCAGATATTCTTGCAAGAGTTGCAAGTTATAAAGTTTGTTGGCCTGGTTGTTATGATGCAGATATTCTTGCAGCGTTCGATGCAGGGATACATGACTGAGTTGATGTGTTCTCTGTTTCTCGTGGATCTGTCCCTCTTCTTTCGGATTATTTTCAAGATGGAATTGCAATTAGAGCGTTCCATGCAGTTCAGAGAGGAAAAGTTGTCGTCTGTTCAGCTGGAAATGCTGACCCAACTCCGACGACAGTTGCAAATGTGGCACTATGGATCATAACTGTGGGAGCAAGCACCATCGATAGACAGTTACTTTCCAGTGTGTTCCTTTCCAGTGTTCATCTCGGAAACAACCGGACATAGGTAGTAAATATACTTCATCTTCATCTTTATTTTAATTTTATTCTTCATTTCATCTCTGTTTTAAGTAAGGAAGCACGTTTAGCCGCATGGGATAACGTTGAGCTCCATGGGATAGCACAGATACGTGCGCACACTCTTCATGTACTTCAGGTACGAGAGATCATGGGTTCCAGCCTTGTATTTCTGGTGCCGGTTTAGTACCTCTATCATCTACGAAATGGAAAAGTATCTAATTTATCTTATAAAAATTGATTGATTAATATTTCCCATAAAACCTAGGTATGGAAATTTACCCATACAAAATGGAAACGCTAAATAGGTCGGTAGAAATAAGCTTGTTTCATTATCTTCATGCTGCATGCCTTTTGCAAATCATATGAAAATTGATTGACTAGTATTTCCCATAAAACCTGGGTATGGAAATTTACCCATACAAAATGGAAACGCTAAATAGGTCGGTAGAAATAAGCTTGTTTCATTATCTTCATGCTGCATGCCTTTTGCAAGTCATTGTCACATCTAATGGTTTATTGATTATCCGAATAATTGACATCTAATGTTTTTCACATTATGGGCACTGAAATCAATAAATCTGATCCCTTGCACTATGCTAGAAAATTCCTTCTCTTACTCTGTACGTTACGTTTTTGTTCGAGGCCAGGGACAAAGCCTAGCACAATTCCAATTACCAAAGAAAAAACTGTATCCGCTGGTATCATCAGTGAACGTGAGAGCTCCACATGCAAATGAAACTGCTGGGTATGCTGCATACTACTACATTTTACCAAATAGGAAACTTGGACTGGATTAGTATTAGTTCAATCGATCGAATGTACACCTCTTTGTGATGATGTGTTTTAACAGATTCAATGGGTAATGTTTTCAAACGACTATGCTTCTCAGGAGCTCTAGATCCCCGCAAAGTTAAAGGAAAAATGGTTGCCTGCCTTCGTGGTACCAATCTACTACTTGAGAAAGGTGAAACCGTTCGAATAGCAGGAGTAGGGATGATTCTCTCCAATGCACCCGAAGGAGACACAGAGATTACTGCACAGATTTATTCTCTTCCTGCTACACATTTGAATGCACTTGATGGAGCGGCGGTTTTTAACTACATCAAATCAACATCGTAGGATTTAAATGCAACTTTTTTACTTATACTAAAACCTAGTTAAGAAAACTTTTAGACGATGAAAGACGTTGCATGAAAAATCCTAATTCCCAGTTAAATTATGCTCATTCAGGTCCCCTGTCGCTTCCATTTATTCAAGAATTGAATTAAATACAAAGCAAGCTCTGTTGATGGCGGACTTTTCCTCCCAGGGTCCGAATTCTGTTAATCCAGACATACTTAAGGTTAATTATCCAGTCCCCACAACTTATGATATATCCATGTAAGCTCCCTTCCGTATTGAACCGCCGCTCCCTTAACCGTATTAAACTGCCGTGAAACCAACCAGAACGGTAACTGTATTGAATCGCCCGGAAACCAACCTGAACTGTATTCAACCGCCGACCGTTCATTTGGAAACCAACTGGAACCGTTTTCTCGTTTGGGAGCTTCTGGAATGGTCCATTACTCCATACAGTTCTTTACCTAGATATGTAGAACAATTAGTCAATAGAAACTTGATGGAAGCTTCGCTATAAAGATTTTGTTTTGGTCCCCAAGCTTGTTTAATTCATTCAATCAATTTCTTTCAGTCTTACACCATCAATCAGAGTGAGTAGAGCTTGGAAGTGCCATATGGAAAGCAAAACTAGTGTGGAACTGGGAAAACTTCTACAACAATTAATCAAACTCAAGCAATATCAATGGCCAGAGGTATGATCCATTTTGGCATCTAAATTTTGATTCTTTTGAATTCCACATATTGTAGAATCAATTTAAATCTAACATTTGGTATCAGAGCAGATTTTATCTCTGCCTTGGTGTTTTGGAGAAAGACAGGTTTATTCTATCTTAGTGTGTCCCTATTGGGTTTTCTATCTTAGTGCGTCTCTATTGGGTTTTCTTGGAGAAAGACAGGTTTATTCTATCTTAGTGTGTCCCTATTGGGTTTTCTATCTTAGTGCGTCTCTATTGGGTTTTCCTTGCATTTTCTCTGCACATTTTAATGCATATTGTTGTATGTCTATCCATATTAAGATGGTAGAACCATACATTTATGTGCGTCTTTCTTTTATAATTTGGTTGTATGTTTTTAAATGAAATTGTTGTGCTCTATACAGAGAGGTTTCATTGCATTGATGTGCGTCTTTAGGTTATTTTTATTTTACTATACCTTTTTCCCTAAGGAGAATAGCATCTGTACACTTTGCTTCTGAGTCACACAATAGTTAGAAATGCAATCAGAGTGATCTTTTATGGTCATTAAAATAATTTCTTTCTTAACCTCTAATTAAAAACATGCTATTTTGAATGAGTATACATCGTTGAATGTTATGCATGAATATTGTAGTTTTATTTATGCAATTTATAATTATTCTCATTTTATGCATAAAAGAAATAATGTCTAGTAATCCATATTAATCCATATAATTTTTAATTGATTAAAGAATAACCACATCTCTAATTAAATAATATTATATATTATGATTGATTAGGATCACATAAGGAATATTTAGACATAAATTGTAATTAATTATACTAAATATAATAAATTTTATGCCACATGATTTTTTATTATATTTATATAATTAATTAGGATAAAATATTAAATTATTCATAACTTACCCACATAGTTTTATCATAAAGTTCAAATCTATGATAGAATAATTGAATCTGCTTGAATTGGAAATTTAGCCCACAGGCAATTTTTATGTCATTAGATTCAAATTTAAGCATGAATTTACATTGGTAAAGCATGAAATTTTATTTTATTTTTTGTTGGCTTCAATTTTAACATAAGCATATAATATTTAATTTTATGCACTTGTACAACCTGCAAATTTCTCTGAAATTCGTTGTGATATCCTTGAACTTAAGGGAGATAACTATAAGGTCTCGAAGGAGAGAGTTCTCCTTCATTTCAGGTGGATGGACATAGATTATGTTATTAGGAAAGATGAACCACCAACACTCACTAATACCAACACTACAACAGAGATCACACTTTATGAGCGATGGGAGCGATCTAATCGCCTAAGCATGATTTTCATTAAGACTAAAATTTTAGCTGGTATTCGTGGTTCCGTTGATCAGTATGAAAAGGTTTGAGACTTGTTGAAAGCCATTGATGATCAATTCGTCACTTCAGACAAGGCACTAGCAAGCACCTTAATCATGAAGTTCTCATCCCTAAGGCTCACCAGTGTGAAAGGTGTGCGCGAACACATCATGCAAATGAGGGACACTGTGGCTCAACTGAAGAAACTCGAGGTTGAAATATCGAAGTCTTTCCTGGTGCACTACATCCTGAACACCCTTCCGCACCAATACAGACCCTTCAAAATCTCATACAACACACATATGGATAAATGGTCAATTAATGAACCCATGACCATGTGTGTTCAAGAGGAAGAGCGACTCGTGATGGAACTGGGAGAAAGTGCAATGCTGGCAACGCATGGAAAGGGAAAATCTCAAGCCAATAAGAAAGGGAAAGGTAAAGTACCTCCCCAAGCTGATATCAAGAAGAATTCCAAGTGTTTCTTCTGTAAAAAGAAAGGACA
>ML782411.1:1193878-1214251 GCA_009831015.1 Picea engelmannii
TAATTCATTTGATTAGTGTATTGCATTTGATTATAGGGGGGGTAACTCATTTGATTGAAAGAAGGATAATTATTCCAACGATTAGAAGATGCAAATGGCATGTTAGGATTCATACCTTGTCCCCACGGTTTCCATTGCCTTCTCTGTGTCAGCAGATAGACAGCTTCATCTTCTTCGTCCATTGGTTGTAATGCTTCCTTGATCCTTGGTAAAGATGGACAATGTTGGGTTTCATGATCTTTATCACAGATGGTGCAGATTGGCTTTTTGGCCAATGAACATTCTCTTCGTGGGTGCTTATCTCTGCATTGAGAACAAAAGATGGACAGGGCTGCTTATGCTTCTTCTTTCTTTTTCTTAATCTGCAGGGTGTCAATTTGTGAGGCAAAAGAGCTTAACATTTCAGTTTTAAAACCTTCAAGTAAATTACCTATCTTGGCTCTTGTTGCTCCCCCACTGGCTGATTTTTGGAATCTTGAAAATGTGGTGTCCTTGCTGTTTGATCTATTTCTTGAAGCTCCTCTTGAACATCTTTTTCATAAATTGACAATTTCATCGTATGCTTCCTTAGATATGTCCCATTTTCCAAGCATATTCAACATATCTAGACAGTCATCCCTTACTCCTTTTAATAATATAGTTTTGAGAATATCTTTACTTACATTGGGGTGACTGGATCTTTGTAGATTATACTGTAGCCTTTCTACAAAGTCCTCCAGATTCTCATCCTCTTTCTGCATCATCTTAAATAGCTCCTCCCTCTTTTCTCTTGTTCGGAAATAGTCTTGGTATTTGTTTAGGAATTTCTGTTTCATTTGGTCCCATGTTGTGATTACATGGCCTCCAAGACTCATAAACCATCTTAGTGCATTCCATTTTAGTGTTGTTGGAAATAAATTTAATTTTTGAGCATTAGAAACGTAATCATAACTTCTGCATAATATATCAAACTCAAAAAGAAATTCATCAGGATCTTTTGAAGACAAACCATGAAAACTAGGTAATGCTGAGAGTGGAATTTTTTTCATGGGGGCTACTCCTCTAGGAAGATCTCCAATAGGAAATCCTAATGTAGAGAAAGAGTTTTCATCATTTACCTCTCCTTTAGAACCTGCCTATTCTTCATGATGCAATTCTTCATTGTACTCATCCATGTTTTCCTCTGTTTGCTCCCCTGCTACGCTTGCTCTGTCCTCAATGTCTCCTACTGGCTTTTGGACTATCTCAGGACTCCAAACTTATTTCCTTGTTTCAAAGTTTGCTTGGAATGAAGGCTGGGACTTTTGTTTTCGAAAGTTTGGTCATTGAGCAACAGATTCATACTTTGATATAATCTCATCAATGTAAGTATTTCTTCCTCCTTTTCCTTTTCCCTTGCCACCTGTAGGGTCAGTATCTTTGGGGTTTCCATGTCCTTTCATGCAATCTTTGTATCTGAAAAATCATAAGTGCTTTTGAAATCTATAATTACCTTCCCCGACAACGGCGCCAAAATGTTGGTTACTATAATTGCTTAATTGATTCAAACAATCAAGTGCTACATAAATTGTCAACCCAGGGAAGTTTGTTTATTTCAAAGATAACCATGCACTATATATGCTCAATTCCAAAAGCAACTTAGATTTGTAGTAAAGAAAACTATATTAATCACACTTTCCTTGAATAAACTGAAGTTCTGACTTGAATTACAGGAGAGCAACCTACCTATTGCAGAGCTTAAAGAGATGATTAATCTAAAGAATCTTGGATTACATTAAAATAACAACTGCAATAGGAAAGAACAACTATTCTGTAACCAGAGAACAAGACCCTATTCCCAAGCAGGAACTCCAGCACCTTGTTTCTGATTAACACACTTTCATGAAAACATTAATGCATAGAAGGCTAACTCTATCTAACAGAGAACAGGACCCTTTATCCCTTCCATTAAGCAGGAACCTTTAGTACCAGTCTCTGATTAACACACTCAAGGAAATGATTGAAAGCTGACTACTTCTAACAGAGAACAGGATCCTCTAATTCCTTCCTTTAAGCAAGAACCTTTAACCCAGTCTTTGATTAGCACACTTGTGAAAATAACTGAAAGCTAACTAATTTTACATAGAACAGGACCCTCTAATCCCTTCCATTAAGAAGGGACCTTGAACCCAGTCTCTGATTAGCACACTTGCGAAAATAAATGAAAGCTAACTAATTCTACAAAGAACAGGACCCTCTAATCCCTTCCATTAAGCAGGGACCTTTAACCCAGTCTCTGATTAGCAAACCTCATAAAATCATTACACAAGATTGTTAATTAAAATGATTATGAACTTCGTGAAAATAATGTAACATTCAATAAAATAAAGTTCTTAACAAGACAAAGTTCAGTAGTGTTTTAACAAAGCAGAATTCATTAAAAGTAGTGTTTCAGCAAGACAAAAGTTAATCAAGGCATAAACAGAAATTACACTAACACACTATAAAACTAACGGGTGAATCTTGTGAAGAAGGTGGGCCCTCCCTTCTCACAATATTCCACGGAGACGAAAAGGCTAGAAAAGGATGCTCAAAACAATGCTTTATTCATCTATCAATGGATCATATTACAATCTGGAAAATGAAGTACGTCCCTCTCTCTGAAGCTTTCTTAATACATAAACTGGGGATCCTCTCGAATGATGATTTCCTCTTATTTAAAGAGGGAACCCCTTCGATACAATTGATAAAAAATTATAGATGTATATTTGAGTCCTATTCTTAGTCAGATCGACTTTTCTAAACCGGAATAAGACATCCTAGTATCTCGCAACAGAATGCTATTACGAGTGTTGAATGAGGTGTTGTTGTTACGGCCGGAGTGACAGTTTCTTGTTGCTGCTGCACGCTGTTTCGGCACTGCAAATCGCGGGTTGTTTTAGCCACGAGATTTGCGCTCTTGACTGTTTTAGCATTCTCATGTAGCAGCGATGGTGGTGCTTGGCTTACGGTGCAACTGTTAGTCAATATGTGTGAGTTGCTGTTGACCGTGGACTGTGTAACGGCTTCCTTTGTGTTTCAGCATCGTCGGTCCTGGGCTGTGTAATGACTTTTGTGTTTCAGCATCGTAGACCATGTAACAACTTCTGTGTTTCAGCATCGTCGACCATGAACTGTGTAACAACTTTTGTGTTTCAGCATCGTCGACCATGGACTGTGTAACAACTTCTGTGTTTCAGCATCATCGACCATGTAACAGCTTCTGTGTTTTAGCATCATCGACCATGGACTCTGTAACAGTTTCTGTGAATTGTTGTTTCAGCAACAGGCCTCAAATGCTACTCTGCAGTTTGAACTGTTTCAACACTTATACATTTGTAATCAATGGTTAAGTATGAGAGTGATGTAAAATATTATGCAAAACAGATTAAACGTATAGTAATGAGAAGGGACGTTGTATACCTTTGGAATGATAAGATAAAGTGATAATATGAGTTTAAATGTGGGTGATCAAGAGTGTAATAGTGGCAAAAAGTATGGGCAAAAAGGTACATTGTGTGGTCCTAACACCTGTCTATTATGCGTCGAACCTTATGCACAGTAATTGCTTACATTGGTACCAATCTGTGATAGTTTCTTTGTGTGCACCCCACCATCTGGCAGGTGTAGCTTGTAATGCTAAATCCAATGCTAGCAATCTCTAGTTTTCTAGTACCTTGTCTTCATATTGTGTCATGAAAGTTTCCAAATCATTTAGCCCATGAAAGCTGGGTGGTTCTCCGATTTCTGTGCCAATCCACCTTACTGTGCGGTCTATTCTGGCACACCTTCTCATGGATACTTCGTGTAGTCTTTGCTGCCAGTTTTCTAACCCAGTGTCTAAGTCTTTTGTGCATGAAGTAATGCTCCGCCAACTGAGTACCCCATTTGTAGTTGGGTTTATACAATCCATATCATGCGCATTTGTTCTGTACAACTGACCGATTTCTTCTAAATCTAGGAAAGTGGGTTCTACAAACCTCTCACCTTCCGATGGGTCGAGTGGGGCTATGACCTTGTAGTCCCCTGACTCAAATGTCATTTTTCTGGTTTTTAAGTTAATTATGGCCTGGTTGTCAAACACCCAATCCAGCCTGAGTAGCATTGGGTAAGGTGTTGTGCCGTCTACTATTTCGATGACTCCAAAGTATGCCTTAGTGTGCACCCCATCTAGGTCTACCGTCACTCCTTTCAGTCTACCTATTGGTAGGACTCTATGTTGATTTGATAGTTTTAATTGAACCGTTGAATATCCCAGTGTAGGCTCTCCCATGCATTGCCATGTAGATTTTGGTAGTAAATTTACTTCGGATCCTAGATCTAGTATAATATCTCCCATATTGAAATCCCCAATGTTAGCATTTAATCTAAATTCCCTACTTGTTCTTCTTCTTGTGTGTAGGTGGTTGACGGTTTTCAATTATAGCTTCTTTTTTGTTTCGCCGCTACATTGTTCTAGGATGTTCTATAATATTTTAACGAATGAAGGATCATTTAACATTTTGATGCATGATTGCAAAAAATCTTTGATCGTACTTACTTGTTCCTCAGGTTTTATTTGGTTGGTATGGTCCATGGATGGCAACATTTCGTATTCCGGAGCTTCTATGCTCTGCTGTGTGGTCGATGCACTACTCTCCTTTTGGAATTCTTGTCGAGATTCTGTAAAAATATCCTTCTCCTTATGCACGTCGAACTGCTTCTTAGGGTCGGTGTTATTCTTTATCCATTGGTTCTGTGCTGGTTCCTATCGAACTGCGTCGTTCCATGTTTTCGTTCCTACTTGAGTGATTATATTGATGTTCTGACCGTCATCCCTTGCTTCGGTTGAAATCCACTAAACATTCTGGTTATTTTGGTTCCTTTTTTCCTGGATTTTTCCAAGTAATGTCGGACAGTCCTCCGTATCGTGATCCAATGCGCAACAATACATGCAAGTCGTTGGTGGCAGGGGACACTCCCGTGCATAATGTCCTGGTTGTTGGTAATTGTGACATGTGATAGGTCCTCTGCTGCATCTGAAACCTCCTCTAGTTCGTCTTGCTTCTCTATAAGATACGCGGTCACCTCGTGGTGGGTTGTACTGTGGCCCCTGGTTATATTGCGTGGAATTGTACTAGGGTTGTGTTGGGTTGTACTGCGTCTGTGCGTTGTTGTAAGGTTGCGGAACAGTATTATACTGTTGTTGCACCATGTTATATGGTGTTGGGGCTTGATTGAATTGTGGTGCTTCCTGCCCAGTCATCATTTCTTCCTGTACCTTGTATGCATCGGATGTTCTTTCCCACATCAATTCCGTAGTTCTACAATATTTGTTTCCATGGCCTACTGACTTGCAAAAGGTGCAATATGAGGTCTTGGAGACTTTTTGGTATTTCTACATCATCGTGCAATGGTAAGGGTCATGACCCAGTTTCTTACATATTTTTCACCATAATCCTCCCTGTGGTAGTAGGTTTGGCATTCCTGTCGCCATATACTGTGCATATGTTGGGAATTCATTCTTATGGTGTCCTTTTGTCCTGCAGGTAGTGCACCAAACTGATTCTCATTTATCCTTGTTCTTATTCTGGTTCAATTGAAATGTTAAGTTCTTTAGGTCCTCCTTCAGTTCTTCGATAGCTAGGTACGTTTGCTGGTACTGATTCTCTTCCAATTGCAAGGCTTCCTGTAGAGACTCTGCCTGCGTCTGAAACTTTTGTTGTTGTAACGAATATTTTAAGTGTGGGAGTAGTGAGTTGACAAATAGGTGTCGGTGTTGCATGTCGGTCATGAGGTATTTTAACTTTCCTTTTAATCGCTTGAATCTTTGATCAATATCCCATATTGATTCGCCTGGTTTTTGTCTTATTTCAATCATCTCATTCATGTATTGATCCTCTAAGATCAGCTTCTGGAACTTGTTTATCAGTAGTTTCTTAATGTCATCCAGTGTCCTTGTTGTTCCAGGAATGTTGTTTGTGTCTAGAATCATGTACCAGTCTAGTGCGTGGTCTCTTAGAGTGACTGCTAGTTGCATGAGTTTAGTGTCTTCATCAGTGATCTACTTTACTTCCCAGATCTTTGCACAAATGAACATATGCTTCTCGGGGTCTTCTGTTTCTTCTCCTTGAACCTCTAGTAATCTGATGGTGGGGTCATGTCCTACCATTCCAAATAGCGAGCTATTCACTCCTCCACGTGGTGTATATAGTTGACTAAGGTTTCCTGAACTGGATCCTCCAGTTTTTTCCCTTTGTGTCGATGTACTTCCTGCTGTCGGAATTCCTTCGAACTTTGGTTGTCTAAACGGTGGTGTTATTTTTGGTGTATTGGTTGCACATGGGTTTATGGGTTCCACACTGAAATTAATATTGAAAGGATGGCTATCTTCTCCTCCTGTTCTTGTGCCTCTTGGTTTTCTCTCATATGTGGTGCACACAATTTCCTCAATCTGCTCCACAACTCGGAGATCCTCTACCTCTTCCTCGTTGCTAGCCAAGCCCTCCCTCTCGACTACGACTCTCTTTTTGGTATTTACCTTATGTTGGTAGGGTGCTCCGCTACATATTGTTCCTGATGATGCCAAGATCCACTTGAGTTGGTCGTCATCCATCAAGATCAGGTACAAGGGTTCCTCCTCCTTCTCTGTAACCCGCCATCCTTCCATTCCTCCTTTCTCTTTCAGTGCTTCCCCCCTTCCCCCATGTGCACAGGGAAGTCTAGCTGTCTGATTCCATTGTCATCACACCCTTGTTATATAGAAGTGTCTTGATAGAAGTATATAGTGATCATATGCACCTTCCTCTAGGTCCTTGTAGGAACTCTTGCTCGGTTGCGCTGTATGACTTTGCTGTGTTTACCGCGAATTCTGTGATAAATCCTGCCACAATACTAAGTCGACTGTGTGGGTGAATTTGTTGTTCACCTATTGCAACTATAGGATCTGTACTGGGGTCCAATCTAGATATCGAATCCAATTCATCACGTGGGTATCCTTTAACCTTAATATCCACTCTTGTAGTAGATGCAGAAAATCACAGAAAAAAACTTCGTGTAGATCCATAAATATGTATTTATCCAGGTATTTACGTAGTGTGATCCTGGGATTTCTATTGTCCTTTTGTGCAAATTCTAGCTCTGTGGTTCTCAACCAGCCCTCAATTTCTTCTCTCATGGGGTTCCAAGGTCTCAACATCCCCTTTTAAGGGTTCATTGCTCTTCCTCCGATTCTTTATTTATTCCTTCTCATTTACTCAATCCTTTCTTCTTCCTCTTAACACAGAAACAGAACCATTTTTTGGTCGATTCACTTCCCTTCGGTGGTTATCTGAGTTATTGACCTAGGGTTCAAGTCATTCGAGGTTCCAACAAAGCCTCTAAAACTATCGGCCCTCCTGGTAAACTAGAAGGAAACACAGCGTTGGAAAGCACTACGCAGTCTCACCTGAGATAGATTTAAATGGGTGGTCGTAAGACTCAGGTGTTTACNCATGAGCCGTAAAGGGGAGTACCTATTCCTTGGATTCACATTCAAATATCCCATAAATCAATTGAAGTTCACTATAAAAAAATCCATAACCAAGTAATAATTCATTCATCAAGTTTAAGTATCAATTGTTGAAAGAAAGAAGACCCATGCATAAATTTAACATATTACACGAGAATTACCATGGTTCACCCCCTCCTGGGCTATGCCCACAAAGATTTGGCTCTTGTCTCTTGTATTATAATAGTTCTGCAATTCTGGTGCCTCGCACTTACAATTCTCCACAAAAACTGGGTAAGATCTATGCGAGGCGAACTAGATTGCACCAGTATTCACGACCTGCAGTATAATTCTCATATCTACCTCTCCTCGGGTCTCCCCTGTTGAACAACTTACAAAATCAGTGTGTACCTCTCAGAACATTACAGAAGAAACTTGCTAACAACTACTAATGAACTCTCCCCTATGATACTTTTGTATCTATATTTATACATTTCAGGGTCTTCGTCCTTTTTTCCAAATATTACAAAAACCCTAACCCTTCTTACATTAGGTATTTTTTCCATATGCGTTCTTCTCCTCCTCCAATTGTTGCTTTCCTTTGTGCACGCTTTCTTGCATGTGCACGTGCTGCTCTTCTGCTAGTTGTTACTTCAGTTTTCTGCACGCTTTCTTTCCCACAATTTTTCTTCTTTCCTCTTCGGCCTGGTGCCAACAAGGCCCATCTGAATGAGTTTTTCCTTCTCATGTATGAGAGAATAAATGAATTGATCCATGGTAGGCATCTTCCAATTTGTTCCCATGAGATACCTTCCTAAATGGAAAGTGGAAACATAGACAACATATTCTGGTCCTAGCTTGGCCAAAATTGTTAGAATAAGTTGGTCCACTTGTCTAGAATTATCAATACCCCAAGTTGCTAAGCTCAATATCAAAGATTTAAACTTAGTAAATAAATCTTGTATATTATCAAAAAATTTAGGATCCAAAGTATTCAACTCTACCTCAAGCATATGACCTCTCATCTCATCCTGCTTTCCAAACAAAATTTCCAAGGTGATCCAGATCTCGTTTGGAGTCTTGCATACAGAAATATGATACCATAGATCAATTGAAATCAATTCAAGAAGAAGTCATGTGGCTTCATCCTTTCAGTTTTCCCATCTCATCTTCTCAATTGCTGATGTAGGTTCTGTTTCTGTCCCTATCGTCAAGTTGTACAATCCTTTCTTTCCGAGTTGTAATTTTTCCTTAGGCTTCCAATCAAAATAATTGTATGGTTTGAGGATTACCACCAAGTTTGAATATATAATAGGTGTCTTATCCATATCTCCCACTATTTCTGAGAACCCCTAAAAATTTACACTCAATCTGCAAGTGAAAAACTAAGAAATCACTGCAGAAAGGGAATTTTAAGTGAAAATTTGTATCATTTTCAGTAGACGATATTCTAACTTACTTTCTGAGCAAAATGTGAGGAATGTTTCCAAACGATTGAAAACCCACTTTCATAATGGGTCAATTTACTTCTCCAGCTTGTCATTTCCTTAAAAAGTTAATATTTTTGGAGAAATAACTACCGAAAGGTAAGACCATGGAGTTTGCTTGTCGAAACTCTGATTTCCCTTATTCTTTAGTTTGTCTAGCCTGCTCCAAGCAGTATAGCTCTGCTACCATGTCAATGTTTCATCGAAACCTACACAATAGATCTAGACAAATCAAGTACAAACAAAGCTTATCAAGAAAGGAAGAGAGATTCAATATAAAAGAATGCGAAAATATATTCACACTACTCCAATGAGCTAATGATTCATACATAGATGATGATCAATATGATATAATGAATGAGTGGAATACACTCATATATAGGAAAAAACATTCCATAATAGTATAATGCATGTATGCATAATGGCATAATAATGATGATCTAAAATAGAAAGTCTAAAATAAAACTAGGCAGCTAACTCCCACTGAACTAGTGTGCTGAAAATAGAAATTCCTCCAACACTACCATCAAGGAAACTATGGAAGCTAAATCTCAATCAAATTCTATAGTGACATTTGATGTGGATACTGAAGCATATATCATTGGTGTGAAACAATCATCAAACACTAGCAAACAAATTGTTGATACTTCATCCAAGACTACAAAGGAAGCAAAAGCAAATGATACAGAATAGTGAGAGATTAAAAGAAGGGAATTTTTAGAAACAATAGAAAATGAAACTAATTATCTTCAAGAAGATATTTTAGAACAAGTTGATTCTTTACTTGGAGAATTGAAACAAAGAAATTCAAAAGTGCCTTTGGTTATAGTCTCCTCAAATCTATCTTATAAATATAATTAGAGTTTACCATCAAGAATCAAGACTCGTTAGACATGAAGTGTTCCTTTGCTAAATTCTTAATCAATAACTATAGCACTACAAACAATTCCCAAGAACTCTTGGGGCCTAGATTTATTACTTATATAGATAAAAAATAATCAATTCAATTTATTGGTTATGCAACAAGAATGAAATAATGGATCGAATTTGATAGAGTACAAGACTACTTATGTTGGGATAGATCTTAGTCAAATCAATGACATTGATTTAGTTGAATGGAACAGACATATGGGTGATATTGTTGCTCATCGGTTGATTCAGTGAGAAAGTTACACAATGTAGTAAATAAATTATCTCATCAACGCAATAATGAAAAGACCATTAAAAGAATCAAGGCCAACAAAATCAGGGAGTTGGAGAGTCAAACTGCAACAATCATTCACTGATACTAAGAAAGTAAATACAAACTATAAATGGATTCTCAATGAAAAGAAGAAAGAGATAAAGAACCTAAAATCTATGTTGAAAATTCATCATTTTCAACTTAATGAATCCAAAGAATTGATTTAGGCCTATTAAGCAAGAGAAAAATCACAGTCAGAGAATGTTTCTCTAAAAAATAATATCATTGCACTAACTAAAGTTATTTTTGGATTGAAAACAGATAAAGAAAAACTTTAGGAGAAATATGTAGAAGAAATCAATAAAATTCACCAAGGGAATCAAGCTCATGATCCCTTAGCTTAATTAGTATTACCTGTCATGGCTTCAAGTATAGTTACATATCATTAGGAAACCAATTGATCAACAAAGGGAAATGTATATAAAAGAGCTTGAAGAAAAATTTGAAAAAAAAACAGAGTATTAATACTTCATTTGAAGAAAAGAAAAATCTAAATAAATTGCTAGAGGATATGTTAGAGAAAACGATCGGAACACAACACTTAGTTGAAAATAGGAAAATAATTTAGGATCAGATTATTCATGTAGTGGATCAGTTCATATTTCATATAGAGCTACATCAACATTGTGAAACAATTATCATAAATAATGTTAGACTGGATATTAGTAATCTTCCACTTGATATTGAAAACAAGATGCCACAAGAAGAAAGGATTATTGAATTTATGAATTATCTCTCAGAACAAGATTTAAAGTCCTCAAGAATTATAGATAGATTTGATGCAGTGATGAATGTTACAAATGTTATAGGAAAGGGAGAACTGCTAAAATCCCTCGTCAATAAAATTGAAGAAGTTCACCACTCAATTATCAAATTCAAAAGGAAAATCAAGAAAATCATAAAGTCAGGTTTACCATTTCCTTGGGAAAATGATCCCTAGTTACATTCAAAGGACACTTATACATAGATTCTAGTTGTTTTTCGAGATGATATGTAGTTTTCCAGGGAGGAAAATGAAGTTTTCTTAGGAAATACTATTGTGAACTCGTTGGGAAATGATTTTACTATTCTATCAATGCTCACCGACTTTCTAAAAATTCAGCTTACCAATCCTTACTTGATGAAAATAGACCTTGAGAGATTGTATATAAATATTTTCAAACAACCACTCCCAACACGTGTATAATGGAATGATATGCTAAGATTTAAGAATTTCCCTATGAAACATCAACATGAAATGGTTTAACATTCTGAATAAGGTAATGAAGCAATAATTAAATCATCATCAAATCCTGCCAAAACAAGCAATCAAGGTCAAATTCAAAGAGTAGTGGATGAAAAGGGAAAGAAGATCATTATTAGAGAATCGACAACTGGAAATCCACCTCCTGCCAAGAAAATTCAATTTGGTCAAAAGTTAAAGAACAAGAAGGATTTATTTTAGTTATCTTCAGTTTTTAGTTTAAATATTAGCTATTTTAATAGTTATGTAAAATATTTATAAAAATATCATTTGAAGATAAGGTCAAAATATTCTAGAAAGTCATACATTTATTTTGAAGAACTCGTTGTGACGAGATTGTTTGGTCCTTATGATGTTTTGATAGTATATTATTAATGATTTGAAAGAAGATCCGACACTAATTCATGTTGGCTTTGTGTTTTGTTTTTGATATGTTTAGATTTTTTTCATTTGTCCATATAATGATTACAACATGAATTAGTTTCATTGGTTTGACGTGATCTATATTGGAAGATAATTCATTATCTAGTCGATGATTTTCTAGTTTAACATACAAAATTATTATGATATTATGAGTCTTTAAATATTTCAGTGAATAATATATGTTTACCTAAATATGTCAAGTATTTAATACTGGATGCATATGTTGTTCATGGAATTATATTGTAATGTTCCTAGTTTAACTTCTTCTTTATTTTATTGGTGTGATTACTTTATTTTCCAAGAAAATGTTTCTTGATGAATCAAAGTAATATGATTATGGGTTATCTCATATTTAATATGTTTTAAACTATAAATTAGTTTTATTTAAATCTAGTTTGACAAGAATTGGATAAATATTCTTTCTTTTAGAATCATTGGTTTGTGATATTAATATATTTGGAATTCCTTATGATAATGGTTTGATGTCTACCTACTTTTATTCATTTTAATTTGAAATCACAAAGTGTTACCCCCTCTAGCTTCTATATTCTTGCAAGAAACCCTAAAGGGGGAGATGATTCTTCTCATCCTCATAGGGTGCCTTGGAATTATTCCCTCGCCAAGAAAAAATTGATGAAAAACACTTGGCAAGCCCATCTCACCCGTGTGGATCAAGTTCTCCTTATATTGTCTAAGCAATTTGTTTTCTCAAACAACCTAAATGTGCTTTTGAAGCCTCTAAAGTTGAGTACCTAGGTCATATTGTCAGGAAAGATGGTGTATGGGTGGATCCTAAAAAAATTGAATCTTTGAAGGATTGGCCTCACCCTAAAACTCTTAAACTATTGCATGGTTTCCTATGTTTAACAGGCTATTATCACAATTTTTTTCAGAATTATGGAGAAATTGTAGCTCCTCTCACTACTCTCCTTAAAAATAATGTTTTCAGTTGGACTCCAACAATTGATCAATCATTCTAATCCTTGGAACATGATATGTGCACGACTCTTTTCCTAGAACTACCATACTTCACCAAGTTGTTTTTCTTGGAATGTGATGCGTCAGGGAAAGAGATTTTGGCAGTCCTCCTTCAAGATGGCTGACCTTTGGATTTCACTAACAAACAAATGTTGGAGTGACATTTGGGCCAAACAACCTATGAAAAGGAAATGTTGGCTATTCTCCATGTCATGGATATCTGGTGTCCTTATCTATTGGGGAAACACTTTCAAATTAAAAATGATCATTATAGCCTCACGCATTTTTTGGAACACAAAATTTCCTCCCTGAAGCAACAAAGATGGGTGACCAAGCTATTTGTATATGATTATGAGATCATATAAAATAAGGGAAAAGAAATTTTTGGTTGTTGATGCTCTTTCAAAGAAATATGAAGAATAAAAGTCCCTCTTTTCTCTCTCATTCATTGTCGCAAAGTGGATTGTTCACCAGGAATGGTTGCAATATCCCAAAATTTCTATCCCGATCCAAAAAATGCAACATGATCTTCATGTTTCTCTTGGCTACTCTTGGCACAATGAAAATATTTACTATAAAGGTCATTTGTATTTAAGAAAACAGTCGAATCTTAAATCCACAATACTATTTGATTTTCATGCTTCACCCACAACTAGGCATTTAGGATTTACCAAAACTTATGAACTGGTCAAATATTATTTTTTATGGGAAGGTATGAAACATGAAATTCATATCGTTGTGGTTGAATGTGATACATGCCAATGCAATAAGGGAGAAAACATCAAATCTCTAGGCACACTCCAACCACTCCCAATTCCACCTACTATTTGGATGGATATTTATATGGATTTCATTGTTGGATTACCTAAATTAGGCAATAAGTCAATGATCATGGTGGTAGTAGATCGCCTTTCCAATATGTTCATTTTTGTTCTCTTCAACACTCATTCACCACATCCATAGTGGCTCAATTTTTTATGGAAAATATATTCAAACTCCATGACATGCCTCATTCTATTGTCTTTGATCATGATCCAAGTTTCACCAACAATTTTTGGCAAGAATAGTTCATACTCCAAGGAACCCAATTTCATCTAAGCACTTCCTATCATCCCTAGACTAATGGACAAGCGTAAGCTATCAACAAGTGTTTGGAAACGCATTTGTGATGTTTTGCATCTAAAAAAAAAATCAAAGGGCTCAATGGTACTTACCTATAGCTGAATGGTGGTACACCATGTCTTACCATACTTATACTTGCATGACTCCCTTTGAATCCATTTACGGGAAAAAGACACCATCAGGTCTCTCATACATATCAGGTGTCTCCAAGGTTTAGGAGGTTGGAAACAATATTATAGTCCACGCGGTCATTCTCCATACCCTCAAAGAAAATTTGGTCCTAGCTCAGAATCACATGAAGCAAAAAGTAGATCGGGGTCGTTCTAAACGTCATTTCCTTGAAGGGGACCAGATGTTTCTTCATCTACAACCTTATAAGAAGAATTTACTCAAATATCAACACTTTCAGAAACTTCCCCCCCAAATTTTATGGTCCTTATACAACTCTCAAGCGAGTGGGGCCCATGGCTTACTAGTTAACTTTTCCTAGTCACTCTAAACTCCATCCTATTTTTCATGTCTCTCGCTTAAAGAAATGATTGGAACTAAGTGCCAGATTCAAACCAGTCTCCTTGAGTTAGATGAAGAAGGTTTCATTTGGTTGCAACCATAAGCAGTCTTGGACCAACACAAGCATCGTCTTCGTCAACACACCATCAATGAAATTTTAGTTCAATGGAAGGATACACCACTAGAAGATGCCACATGGGAGCTGGCTACCATTCTGCAACAATTTTCTCAACTCAACTTGAGGACAAGACTATTTTTCAAAGGGGAGGGAATGTTAGGGACCTAACCTCCCTAACCCCTCACGTAGGTAGAATAATATATTTTCCATGTAATAAAGGCCCCCATTAGTAAATAAGGCCTAGTCAAATGTGAACAAGTATAATGTAATAAGACTTAATAGAAGCTTTCACTTTTAGAAAGATATTCATCTAGAATGTTCTTTAGAAGATAGAAATAGTATATATAGGAGTAGAAGGAAGGATAAAGTCTTGTCTTGAGAATTACTGCAATAGAGCTCTGCTCTGCTCTGCTAGAGGTTTCACCCTCGAAGAGGCAAGTAAACTTAGCTTTCTATCAATAAATATATCATTTTTTGTATTGAGATTCTCTATATTTTGTTGTTCTGCTAATTTTTATTATAATATTTATGTTTCTCCTTATTATAATACATATGATACCTTACAAAAGATGTCTCAGAATCATAATATTACAAATTTTATAAATACTTGATTATGTAATGTTATCTTCGATAAATCTACCTTCTCCTTTATTCTCCTTTATTGTTTCCATTTTTTTTATATAATATTAAAATATTTAACACAATACTCTTACCTAATATGCGAAAAATGTTTGGTTGAAACATGTTCTAATGTAAACGTTAAAAGTGTACTACATTCAAGTTCTTTAATAGAAGTAACATCATTCAATGTGTGCCATCCTTTCTACTACATAATATACTTTTTGTAAATTTTAAATTATACACTTTAAGTTAGTTAATGAAACTATATAATCATTGTAAAATATTATCAATTGAATGGTATATTATCAATTGAAATGGTATTTGCGAAGTAATTGAATGATGAATGGTATATTATCCAGTGTTGTAAAAATTGTTTAGGCGAAAAAATTGTCGGGGTTTAGAAAACATCGTTTCGTAAAAATCGGCAAAACATCGACAATATATTGGAAAACTTAAAAAAATACAAAAATATTCTTTTTTTTTTTTTAATTTTTGAAACATTTAAAGCAACAATAGCATCAAATAGACAGATTGCCACATGAATATGGAAAGAAAACTGATATATAAGATATATAAGATGTCTAGCAATACATCACACATAAAAAATGAATCATGTCCTGATTCCTGAGTCATAAAAAAATATAATAAATGTATCTCATGATCGTCATCATGACTCATGAGTCATCTATAATGAAATCAAGTAAATAAACTATGGATTCCCTCTACCCTTTTTACAGGCAAAGGTAATCTATGTAGAAACTGCTTTTCCTCTAGCAGTAGGAGTAGGTGCCCTTGAGTCATGTGTGCCTTGTACGAGAGTCAAGCGTCCTCTAGAAGAAGTAGAAGACCCTCGAGACATATGTCCCCTAGAAGAAGGTACTGGTAGAGGAGGTCGACTGCTAGTGCTACCACTGGGCCTATCTCCCTCTGACTGTGACTCTCACTCTGGTGGTGGCACACTTGTAGACTCGGCATGAAACTGAATATCCTCTGAAACATCCTGATCCAAGTCCTCAAATATACCGTGATCATCACCATTATCCTCTAGCCAATCAAGGGCGGTCTCAATAATAGGTTCCTCAACCTCCTCCCTCCATGCAACAGTGGTGTCAATCTCATCCAATGAAATGGCCTTCGCATCAATTTTTATCTCAAGCTGCTTCACCCACAACCTGAGATTGTAGTAAATGTAGACCAAATCATTAAGGCGTGAGGTATCCAACCTGTAAGAGGATCGTAAATTAATTTATTAGAATGTAAAGGAGCATAAAATTTAAATGACAAGTTAATAATTTATATTATATAATTTTATAATGAATTTGAAATTTCATTTGAAATTCTCTAACCTGTTGCGCTTTTTGGTGTGTATTTTTTCAAATACACTCCAGTTGCGCTCACAACCAGAAGAACTACATGTCTGGCTAAGAAGCTGAATTTTGAGTATATAAGACAAAGGTTGGTGTGCACATACACCACTAAGTCACCGGACACGATGACAAAGAGAAGAGTTCAACATAAGAGTTTATACTTGAGTGAAGGGTACATTTTTACTGGGGTCATGACAAAAGAGTTCACCAATCAATGCCACCAACATCGAGGTACATAAAAGGCTTGTTTCTCTTGATTAAATGTCAGTTCCATACCCTCATACATGATAGAATCCAGTGGAAACATTGCTATCTTGCCATTCTTGAAATCCTGAAAACTGTTAAGTCTGTTGAATTTTGAATGGGACCTAAAATTCTACTTTCTCCATATGAAGTCCAATGAGGTTGGAATCACTCTCAATCATCCTGAAACAATTAATGGTAATGTTAAAAATTTAAGTCACTTTTACTTTAAGAATTTAACATTACCATTAATTACTAGGGTGGGTGAAATGGAGGGGGTGGGGACCTTTTTAAATAGCACTAGTAAGGCAAAATTACCCTTTTCTTCACACCAAAACACATCATTCCCCCGCAGTTTTCTAAATTTTTTTAGCAGCCGATTTTTTCCCATCGACCCGCGATTTTTAGGCGATTTTTTCCTAAAAAATCGACAGATTTTTCCAGCGATTTTTTTTGAAAAAATCGTGATTTCTCGCGATTTGGGCGATTTTTAGGCGATTTATATTATCAATTGAAATGGTATTTGTGAAGTAATTGAATGATATCTGTGATATAATTGTATTATCTTTATACATAATATGTGATAATGTTTAGTTTAAGTGAGTTTTAATTTAAATTTAGCTAGTCATGGAAATGATATTAAAAATATAGTACAAGTTAAATTTAAGGAAAATCTATGGTGTGAAAATTAATTAGAGGATAAAATAAAATTAAGATATTATAAGGAGGTGGTTAACCCTAACCTTCAAGATGAAAAATATCTCTTTATTTTGATGAAAAATATCTCTCTATTGCATCTTAGAGAATCAATATTGTTAAAATAAGAAGTAATTTTCATGAGTTGCACTCAGGGTTGGCTAATCCCCAAAACAATGGAAATAAAGAATCTATCACATTTATGACACCAAGAGGGTTCAAGATGAAAAACACTTTCTTCTATAATGTCTATCAAAGTAGATTCCAATTTCAAAATAACTCTCATAACAAGGACTTCAAAATATTTGTCACAATACAATTTTTCATAACCTTCTAAGTCATCAAAAATTTATTGATCTTGAAAAACTGCTCTTAATACTTTTAAAGCATTGAAATAACATTTTAAATTAAAATCTAATAGATCAATTTTGATACCAATTTTGATCTTAGTGAATGTTAACTATCACTATCATTATATTTATATAATTATAACTTTTTATAATCTTAATATATAATAATTTTATATTTTACAAATTTATTTAATATAAAAAGATATAATTCTTCATATCATCATATTACAGAACGCAAAATCAAAGATATAAGCAAAAGGAACAGTAAATTCCAGAAAAAAAAAAGGGCATTCCTTAATATTTTAGCATTTTTTTTTAAGAAATAGGAGGCTCTTCCCTTTCACCATCCCAAGTGAAAAAAATCAATCTCTTTTTAGACGATTCGATAGCTCTCTTTGACAAGTTATCAGCCTTTTCATTATATTCTTTGAATATGTGCTGAAAAAAGGTGTCCTGAAAATTTTCCTCCAACGGTATTCTGCGTTTCCAGCGTCCAACGGTATTCTGCGTTTACAGCGTTCAATTTTGGTGACAAGAAGATTACCCTTTCAGTCCCCCAATATCTGAAGATGATGTATATCCAGATGTTTTGCCAGAAAAAATGTTGTCCACACACCAATTAACTCAACCTTCATATTGGATCCTGCTCCGCAATTAAAGATCCACCTTATATCCGGATCAGAAAGTCTTTTCATAGATCCCTTACCCCGCAGATAGCTCCCTCGTTTATGGACGCCCCATCGAAGAAAGCCACCGTGTATCCATTCAATCGAGCGAACGAACTTAACCCTAAGGAAAGCTGCCTACGATCTGAGCGTTTGTGTGTTTGACTGTTTAAAATTCTGTGTATCACTACGGTGGAGGACGGTTCTATCCCTTCAAACAGTGCTTTGTTGCGCTCCAGCCACAGGTACCAACAGATCATAGCAGGGAGACTTTTAGGGGCGGCTTTGTTCTGCAACCAGGACTCCATAGCTATGATTAAAGTTTGGCCGTTCCATTTTATCTCTAGATTCAATGCTGAAAGGCATGAGGATCAGACCGCCTTTGTGAACTGACAGTGATTGATGTTAGGTTTAAGTTTATGTGTTTACTTTTTAACATTTACCTAATCATATTTAAAAATTATTTTGATAACTATAACTAACAGATTGTCAATAAGTGATTAACAGTAATTAAAATATTAACACCAGATAAATCTAATAATGAATTTCTATTTTTACCTTAATGTGTAAAAAAAAAAAAAATTTCACAAATATCAAATATCATCCTGATTATGATTTTTTTTTTAATTTTTTAAAAATTAAATTGAGCTTAAGTAGAGACTAGCCTCATTGGTCTTAATATTAAATGAAAGAATGATTTACCCCTGAATGAGATAATATTATAATATTAAATGGAAGAATGATTTACCCATAAATGGGTTGGGATGGTATGCTGTAGAAATAAATTATTAAATTATTTTTGCACAATAATGGGAAAAAAAACACTTCATCCTAAACGTTTTAAATATATATTATTTCATATTCAATATTGGTATATTCAATACTCATTCATATTTATATATAAAATCAAGGTGCAATGCAGTCAGTTAGAATCAACATTCTAGCAGCCCTTTTTTCATCAAAGCATTCAACGTCGTCTTCTCCATCAGAGCTTGGCTTCATGAGTTCATCCTTCGCATTCTTCATATTAACTGCAGCATGCCCAACGCATCGCCCATACATTCTCAATCTTTGAATTTGATCTTCTGATCCGCCTCCAACAATGGCTCCCACAACAGCGGAGCACTCGTACAGTTGAGCAATCTCGTCTCCTTTTGAAGCGGCCAGAGAACCCGCTGCTCTAGACAACTCACCAACTACCCTCACAATACTTTTCCATTTTATCGGCACGTCGATGTCTATAGTAATCTGGCTGAATGCACGTGCAACGAGGGCGCCACCCGCCAGAACAACCATGGCTTCCTCACAATTAGCATTCACGTCGGCAGGATCATCAGCATTCATAGACGGCAACTCGTCATTTATTACACGGATTGTTTCAACCATTGCGATGGCACGGGCAGCAGCCATGGCGAAATTCTCCTTTCCTCCAACCATCTGACACGCTAAAATGCACAGAACCGAAGGCGTGAAGTTTCTATCGGGTTGTAATAAATATTCCCTCATTACTTGGTTTAGTTTTGTTGGAGTTTCCCCTCTTACGTAAGGAGAAGTCTCTGGAACCGCTTCGAATAACGCCCTCCTCACGGACTTGATGTTGTTCTCGATATGCTTTTTCGCAGCCATAGCAGTTGCTTTTGAATGTTGGTTCAAAGACAAGAAATTCTTTAGCCTCTATCAATTCAGCTCGCTGAGAGACTCAATTGCAGAAGAAAGGGTTTAATTATTTGAGTTCATACGGTGGTTTTATAAAATATTTTGCATTCTGCATTTTCAAGGAAATTTAACAGTCAAGGACGAGTCCCTGGCAGTTCAATTCCCATGGCCATGGAACTTCCACTC
>ML782411.1:1228718-1239830 GCA_009831015.1 Picea engelmannii
ATGAAATAGCCAACGAATATTGCCGTTATATTTACGCTCTCCTGTTTTAAGGAGAGAAGTAATCCAAACCAGCCATGCGGCATATATAATTCCGGCACAGTACGGGGCATGCAACTCTATGTCATGTGATTCGAAATCCATTCTGTTGAGATTGCTCTCAAAATCGATCCTTTGCATTTGATACGAGATATTTAGTTTGCAATTCCTGTCCTCTGTTATATATATATATATATATATATATATATATATATATATAAATCAAAACTTGTGTGGACATATATACATCTTCAAAGAGTTTTTAGAAAACGCTTCCGCCATGAATGACAGAGCTTATTGGACTCTAATTGTCAGCAATCATAGATTCAACTACGGGCGCTAAAAAGGCGAGAAGAAGTGGCTTGCACCCTACGTTTGTTTTATATGTTTTATTTCTTTTTCGTCTTATCAATGTTAAAACCAATTATAATTAATATTTTTAATAAAATTAAAAACTGTGTAAATATTCTCAAATTTTATTACACTTATAGATATCTTAATAATATTTGATATTCTTAACTTAATTGTGAGTCGGGGATCATTAAAATGTTAACGTAAAATTAATAAGATGATGTTCTAAAATATTTTTAATATAATTATAAATTATAATTTTCTTAATTTTAAAAAGATTAAATTTTCCTCCCAACATAGGAAATGCTCATCATTTATTATTTATAGTAGATATTATTGAGGTAGTTTTTAGGGTCACTGTGAATTCTGAGTGATCCTTAAATGAACTGCTGGCATTGTTGCTTGTATTTATAAATTATAATTTTCTTAATTTTAAAAAGATTAAATTTTCCTCCCAACATAGGAAATGCTCATCATTTATTATTTATAGTAGAAATTATTGAGGTAGTTTTTAGGGTCACTGTGAATTCTGAGTGATCCTTAAATGAACTGCTGGCATTGTTGCTTGTATGTGGGATACTTTATAAGTAGAATTATACAGTTTGAATGTATGTTTGAGATTGTTATCCTCCTTCATGTTCATGTTGTTATTGATTTTGATTTTTTTGCTTTCAACAATTTAATTATGCAATAATCTTTTCATTTAAGTGAAAAAATGAAAAATTGTCCAATAATTAGAATTCCTACTTTGTTCATTATTTTTTATAGTTTTAAAATATTGTATTTACATCCAAGGTTTTAGCCAAATGGACAAAGCAAAGATAAATACTATTATATTTATTTTGGATTTTGTCCACAACAACTATAAGAATTTCCACTAATCAATGGTTCAAGGTTTAGTATACTTCCCAATTTCACCATTTCAAATGTAGAAACAAAGCCTTAAATTTTCATTAAAATTTAGAAAATAAAAATATTTATCTAACCAATAATTAAATTTGAAATTGCATTGATGTGAAAACACAATAAAAATTATTTTTACATAACTATTTTTACATAGCTCTTTTCATTCTTGGACATTTTAATCTTCATTTCTTTTTCTATATTGTTTTTTAAGTACCCAGTCTCATGGTGCAATTGAAATCTACATAGATGTATTAGCCATTTTTGAAAGCCCATATATTATGTTTACTTGAATGTTTGTCCATGTATTATGTTTATGGTTGGATGTTTGTTGTAGTAAAACATAAAAATGGAAATTTTACATACAATTTAATTTTTTTCAATTTTTTACTTTATACTAATTTCAACCAGTGATATGTGATTTTTACTTATATTTTTATGAAATAATTAATATATTTTAATTTATTTTATTTTTATGTGATTTTTATTTATATTTTTTGAAATAATTAATATATTTTAATTTATTTTATTTTTAATAAATATAAATATATAATTATTAAAAATATGTATTTTTTTATTAAATATTATATTTTCAATAAAAAAAACATAAAAAAATATACATTTTTATATTAAATGAAAGCATAAACAATATAACATATCATAATAATAATAATAATAATAATTATTATAATAATTATAATTATTATTATTATATTATATTAATAATGATTATAGTATATGTAAGATTCACATTATCCAGTATACTGATTAGGTTTATATATATCTTTTCACTAAAAAAAATTGCAGTAAGGAAGTAGCTAAGGAGTCCATCTTCTACTCATACACACCAGAAGCGTGAATGGTTTTGCTGCTACTCTAGAAGAAGAACATGCTCTCTCTTTCACGTGAATAACTTATCATTAATGCATATTTTCACTCTTTCTCAATGCATATTTTCACTATTTCTCACTGAATGCAGATACACAGGATTTTCGATTTTTTCTAACTGAATTTCGTGTTGTTACTTTTGGGTGTTGTTATTCAGAACTCCCCAGGTATTATCTGTATTTGTTAGTAGAGCAAGAAGTCTACACACCACTTTTTCATGGGGATTCCTTGGCTTAGAAGGAGCTGGCAAATCTGAGAGTGAAGAAATTCCTCCGCAATCGCTGTGAAGAAGTGCAAAATTCGGAAAGGATGTTATTGTGGCTCACCTGGATACAGGTAGCAACCCTCTTCAGTAGTCTTGGAAATAGCTCTCTGAGTGTGCTTAATAAGATATTCTTAAGGTGAGTTCATTTTATTTATGTTGCTGTTATTGATGCTGATGTTAATGTTCTTTAGCATTAAGGGGTATGGCCGGAATCAGCAAGTTTTGATGACACGGGTCTCGGGCCTATTCCTTCTGGGTGGAAAGGGATCTGCCAAAATGGAACAAAATTCGGTGCAGCACAATGCAACAGGTTCATTGATGAGGGGTCAGAGTATTATTTTTCGGTTTCTCAAACAAAATTTGAAATTTTCTTACTACGACATTTTGACTATGCTGGCCATTTTGACCGTGCTGGCCATGGTAGTTGAAGACGGAAATTTCTTGAAGCTGAATTTTCTTTCAATGTTAATATGAAATCATCCAACAATCACAGATCCGGAAATTTCTTGAAGATGAATTTTCTTTCAATGTTAGTATGAAATCACCCAACAATCACAGATGCAACACTGCTTGATCAGAAATCTCACAGCAGATCTCTACAGAGGAGAAAAACAGGGAAAATGGAGAAAAACATCAAAGATATAATTTACATTCAATTGCTTCTAAGTATTTATAGTTTTGATTCTAAGTGTCTGGAGCCTTCGAAGACAGAAAATTCCACAATACAATCCAGCCAGAAATATCCAAAATACAACTAGAAATTGCTGGGTGTGAAGCGAAGTTTCTGGACATTGAAATTTCCTAACTACCACATTTTGACTTTGCTGGCAGTGGTAGTTTAAGACGGAAGTTGGTAGTTTAAGACGGAAGTTTCTTGAAGACGAATTTTGCTTCACTGTTAACATGCTTGCAGACTATTGTGGTTATTATTTCTTGTACGACATTGCTAAGGAGAAAACAATTTCAACTTGCTTGTTAGAGAATGCACAATCTCTGTGTTTGTTTGTTGATGTATAGTAGAACCCAACTCCATTGTAGGATATCCCTCTTTGAAGAAGTGAATGTTCTAAACATGTTAATTAATTTTCCCATGCAGTCACATGTCGATGCAGATGCACATGTATGCAATCTACTTATGAAGTGTTTGTGTAACTATGCTATCTATTTATGATCAGTTTGTATAACTGAGTGATAGATGTTATATATAAGAGCATACCCATAAAGGTAGAGGACAATGTGAGAACAATGCAAGTGCAAGCTAGTACATTGTGTGAGGAGAGGATGGTTGTATGCCTGGGTTGGCTATTGTAATTCTTCCTTGAATAAAAGAATACCGATAATCATTGTTAGTGGTTTTTTCCCAATTTGATTTTCCATATAAATCACTGTGTCAAATGTATATTTGTTGTTCTTGATTTGATGTGTATTTAATCTAGCTCGTTTATGTTCCTATGTTTTTGGCCAATATAGTTACATGTTTGAGTTTGCCATAGTTTTTGGCCAATATAGTTATTTTTACAGACTGGGGGAAACAGGGTGTTACAGTACACCCTCTAGAAACACTATGGTCAACTCTCATAATGTGTTATGTCAAGGGTCAACTCCCTTGACATGTACTCATGTGCTCTCCACATGGGATGTTGGGTTATAAGCCCAAATGCACTTATCCATTCTCGAATAAGTGTCCCACTTATCCCTTCTTGAATAAGTGTCCTCACAGATCAACTCAACTCAATTCATAGAGGAGTACGATCCATAGAATGTTTGTCACACATGGCACTCCCATGTGGACTTCTAGAGGCTACATCCTCTAGAAACACTAGGGTCAACTCCCATAGTGTGTGACGTCAAGGGTCAATTCCCTTGAAATGTCCTCATATGCTCTCCACATGGGACGTTGGGATATAAGCCCAAACCCACTTATCCATTCTCGGATAAGTGTCATCACAGATCAATTCACTTCGGTCATAGAGGAGTATGATCTAGAGAATGTTTCAGGAAGTTGCAAACATTAACACTCCCTTTCAATGAGGGGGACATTCTCTTCCACACCAAGTCTATCACGGAAGTACTCGAACTTCATCTTGGTAAGGGGTTTGGTAAGAACATTAACAACCTGCTCATCTGTAGGAAGGTATTGCACCAATACGACCTTCCTCTGCACCATGTCTTAGATGTAATGGTACTTGATCTCAATGTGTTTTGACTTGTCCTGAAACACTGGATTATATGAGAGCTTCACACAGCTCTGGTTATCACAATGAATAACAGTGGAATCTAGCACATGTCCAAATAAATATGCAAGGAGCTTGTGAAGCCACACTGGTTCACGGACTGCCACACTTAATGTAATGTACTCTGCTTTTGCAGTAATCAAGGCCACATAAGTTTGTTTCCTGCTACACCAGGAAACCATGGAAGATCCCAAAGTGAAGCAACACGTAGAGGTGCTCTTCCTGTCTACTATGCTCCCTACCCAATCAGAGTCAGTATATCCCTGCAATCTCATGTCAATACTAGAAGTATATCTCAGACCATTTCCAATTGTTCCTCGCAGGTATCTCAACACATGCTTCACAACAATCCATTGTGTTTGTCTCGGTTGGCTCATAAATTGGCTAAGTGCACTCACTGCATAGCAAATATCTGGTTTGGTGTTAACCAGATACATCAATGATCCAATCAGTTGTCTGTATGGGGTCGGATCAATATCGCCGGAATTAGAGGAAGACACACATAGTTTCTTCAGATTCATCACCATTGGTGTAGCCATGGGTTTACAGTTTAGCATCCCAAACTTTTTCAATATATCAACTGTGTACTTCCCCTGACTTAGGAAGATCTCATCAGTTATTTGCCACACCTGTAGTCCCAAGAAGTAGTGCATCATACCAAGGTCTTTCATCTAGAACTCAAAGGCCAACGCATACTTGCATTCGATAATAAGGCTCTTTGTACCGGTGAGGAATAAATCATCAACGTAGAGGACCAAAATCAAGACTTCACCATTAACAATCTTGTAGTACAGGTTGGGATCAACAACACTTTTGTTGAAGCCCAAACTCATGAGATGTCCATCATTAAATTAATGATTTTCTGAAATATTTTTAATATAATTATAAATTATAATTTTTTTAATTTTAAAAACATTAAATCCTCCTCCTAACATTCAAGAGGAAATAATCATTGTTTATTATTTATAGTAGATATTATTGGGGTAGTTTTTAGGGTCATTGTTTGAATGTATGTTTGAGATCGTTATCATCGTTCATGTTGTTATTGATTTTGATTTTCTTGCTTTCAACAATTTAATTATGTAATAATTTTTTCATATAAGTGAAAAAAAGTTTTTGTCCAATAATTGGAATTCCTACTTTGTTCATTATTTTTCATAGTTTTATCTAAAATATTGAATAAAGGTTACATCCAAGGTTTTAGCCAAATGGACAAAGCAAAGATAAATACTATTACATTTATTTTGGGCTTTGTCCACAACAACTCTAAGAGTTTCCACTAATCAATGGTTCAAGGTTTAGTCTACTTATTATGATAGTGAACTATTATTTATATCACCACTTTTGTGAATAGGTATCACTTTGTTGTCTTAATTGCATATAAAACCTTTAAAAGTGCATGGGAAGGTAGACTTTCCAATTTCACCATTTCAAATATAGAAATAAAGCCTTAAATTTTCATTAAAATTTGGAAATAAAAATATTTATCTAACCAATAGTTAATTAAATTTGAAATTGCATTGATTTAAAAACACATAATAAAAACTATTTTTACAGAACTCTTTTCATTCTTGGACATTTTAATCTTCATTTCTTTTTCTATATTGTTTTTTTAAGTACCGAGTCCCATGACATTGGTGAAATTGAAATCTACATAGATGTATTAGCCTTTTTTGGAACCCCATATATTATGTTTACCGTTGAATGTTTGTCCATGTATTATGTTTATGGTTGGATGGATGTTGGTTGTAGTAGACCATAAAAATGGAAATGTTATTACAATTTAATTTTTTTCAATTTTTTACTTTATACTAATTTCAATGAGTAATATGTGGTTTTTATCTATATTTTTCTGAAATAATTAATATATTTTAGTTTATTTTATGTTTATTAAACATAAATATATAATTATTAAAAATATATATTTTTTATTAAATATTATATTTTTAATAAAAACATTAAAAAAAATACCATAAACAATATAAATACCATAATAATAATAATAATAATTATTATTATATTAATAATGATTATAATATATGTAAGATTCATATTCTCCAGCATATTGATTAGGTTTATATACATATATCTTTTCATTAAAAAAATTGCAGTAAGGAAGCAGCGAAGGAGTCCATCTTCTACTCATACACCAGAGGCGTGAAGGGTTTTGCTGCTACTCTCGAAGAAGAACATGCTCTTTCTCTTTCACGTGAATAACTTATCATTAATGCATATTTTCACTCTTTCTCAATGCATATTTTCACTATTTCTCCCTAAATGCAGACACACAGGATTTTCGATTTTTTCTAACTGAATTTCGTGTTGTTACTTTTGGGTGTTGTTATTCAGAACTCCCCAGGTATTATCTGTATCTGTTAGTAGAGCAAGAAGTCTACACACCACTTTTTCATGGGGATTCCTTGGCTTAGAAGGAGCTGGCAAATCTGAGAGTGAAGAAATTCCTCCGCAATCGCTGTGGAGAAGTGCAAAATTCGGAAAGGATGTTATTGTGGCTCACCTGGATACAGGTAGCAACCCTCTTCAGTGGTCTTGGAAATAGCTCTCTGAGTGTGCTTAATAAGATATTCTTAAGGTGAGTTCATTTTATTCATGTTGCTGTTATTGATGCTGATGTTAATGTTCTTTAGCATTAAGGGGTATGGCCGGAATCAGCAAGTTTTGATGACACGGGTCTAGGACCTATTCCTTCTGGGTGGAAAGGGATCTGCCAAAATGGAACAAAATTCGGTGCAGCACAATGCAACAGGTGCATTGATGAGGGGTCAGAGTATTATTTTTCGGTTTGTCAAACAAAATTTGAAATTTTCTTACTACCACATTTTGACTGTGCTGGCCATGGTATTTGACTGTGCTGGCCATGGTAGTTGAAGACGGAAATTTCTTTAACCTGAATTTTCTTTCAATGTTAATATGAAATCACCCAACAATCACAGATCCGGAAATTTCTTGAATCTGAATTTTCTTTCAATGTTAATATGAAATCACCCAACAATCACAGATGCAATACTGCTTGATCAGAAATCTCACAGCAGATCTCTACAGAGGAGAAAAACAGGGAAAATGGAGAAAAACATCAAAGATATAATTTACATTCAGTTGCTTCTAAGTATTTATAGTTTTGATTCTAAGTGTCTGGAGCCTTCGAAGACAGAAAATTCCTCAATACAATCCAGCTAGAAATATCCAAAATACAACTAGAAATTGCTGGGTGTGAAGCGAAGTTTCTGGACATTGAAATTTCCTAACTATCACATTTTGACTTTGCTGGCAGTCGTAGTTTAAGACGGAAGTTTCTTGAAGATGAATTTTGCTTCACTGTTAACATGCTTGCAGACTATTGTGGTTATTATTTCTTGTACGACATTGCTAAGGAGAAAACAATTTCAACTTGCTTGTTGGAGAATGCACAATCTCTGTGTTTGTTTGTTGATGTATAGTAGAACCCAACTCCATTGTAGGATATCCTCTTTGAAGAAGCGAATGTTCGAAACATGTCAACTAATTTTCCTATGCACTCACATGTCGATGCAGATGTAAATGTATGCAATTTACTTATGAACTGTTTGTGTAACTATGCTATTTATTTATGATCAGTTTGTATAACTGAGTGATAGATGTTATATATAAGAGCATCTTCATAGAGGTAGACGACAATGTGAGAATAATGCAAGTGCAAGCTAATACATTGTGTGAGGAGAGGATGGTTGTATGCCTGGGTTGGCTATTGTAATTCTCCCTTGAATAAAAGAATACCGATAATCATTACCAGTAGTTTTTTCCCAATTTGATTTTCCATATAAATCACTGTGTCAAATGTATATTTATTGTTATTGATTTGATATCTATTTAATCTAACTCGTTTATGCTCCTATATTTTACTTCTTCTACGTAACAACAGCAAAGCGATTAATTCCTAATTCTCAGAATCAAGGTTCACACTCCACAGTGTCTTGCAATAGCAAGTTGATTGGAAAGCAAGCCCTTTACAATGGAATCAAAGTTTCACTCTCCTAATTGTTGTTTGCAACAGGAAATTGATTGGAGCCAGATATTTCATCAAGGGGCGCGATGCTGGAAATAAGCCTTTGAATTTCTCTGCAACAGGGGACTTTCTCTCTCCCCAAGACAAAGATGGACATGGAACTCATACTTTGTCTACAGCAGGGGGGAATTTCGTGAAAAAAGCAAGTCTATATGGATATGCAGAAGGGGTTGCAAAAGGAGGAGCTCCTCATTCTAGAGTTGCAAGTTATAATGTTTGTTGGCCTGGTTGTTATGATGCAGATATTCTTGCAGGGATACATGACGGAGTTGATGTGTTCTCTGTTTCTCTTGGATCTGTCCCTCCTCTTTCGGATTATTTTCAAGGCGGAATTCCAATTGGAGCGTTCCATGCTGTCCAGAGAGGAAAAGTTGTCGTCTGTTCCGCTGGAAATGCTGGCCCAACTCCGGCGACAGTTGCAAATGTGGCACCATGGATCATAACTGTGGGAGCAAGCACCATCGATAGACAGTTCCTTTCCAGTGTTCATCTCGGAAACAACCGGACATAGGTAGTAAGTATATTTCATCTTTATTTTAATTTTATTCTTCATTTCATTTCTGTTTTAAGTAAGGAAGCACGTTTAGCCGCATGGGATAACGCTGAGCTCCATGGAATAGCACAGATACGTGCGCACACTCTTCATGTACTTCAGTTACGAGAGATCACGGGTTCCAGCCTTGTATTTCTGGTGCCTGTTCAGTACCTCGTATCATCTACGAAATGGAAAAATATCTAATTTATCTTATGAAAATTGATTGACTAATATTTCCCATAAAACCTGGGGATGGAAATTTACCCAGATGGAAACGCTAAATAAGTCGGTAGAAATAAGCTTGTTTCATTATCTTCATGCTGCATGCCTTTTGCAAATCATTCTCACATCTAATGGTTTATTTATCCGAATAATTGATATCTAATGTTTTTCACATTATGGGCACTGAAATCAATAAATCTGATCCCTTGCACTATGCTAGAAAATTCCTGTCTTACTCTGTACGTTTTTGTTTGAGACCAGGGACAAAGCCTAGCACAATTCCAATTACCAAAGAAAAAACTGTATCCGCTGGTATCATCAGTGGACGTGAGAGCCCCACATGCAATTGAAACTGCTGGGTATGCTGCATACTACTACATTTTACCAAATAAGAAACTTGGACTGGATTATTATTAGTTCAAACGATCGACTGTACACCTCTTTGTGATGATGTGTTTTAACAGTTTCAATGGATAATGTTTTCAGACGACTATGCTTCCCAGGAGCGCTAGATCCCCGCATAGTTAAAGGAAAAATGGTTGCCTGCCTTCGTGGAACCAATCGACTACTTGAGAAAGGTGAAACCGTTCGAATAGCAGGAGGAGTAGGGATGATTCTCTCCAATGCACCCGAAGGAGACACAGAGATTACTGCACAGATTTATTCTCTTACTGCTACACATTTGAATGCACTTATGGAACGGCGGTTTTTAACTACATCAAATCAACATCGTAGGATTTAAATGCAACTTTTTAACTTATACTAAAACCTGAAAACGGACCTGCAAAACAGAAAACGAATTGCAGAACAGAATGCAAAAAACACCACGCAGATCTCTTTATTTGAATTGATATATAAAGGAATTACATGCAAGGAAATGCTTTGTAAATAACGAAGCGACTAACAGCTCACTCAATGATGAAAACAAGAAACCAAACAATTTGACAGTTAACTAAACAAATCGCGGAGCAAATCGCTCAACTTATTCGTCTAACACACCCCCCTTAAGTTGAAGCGCGACAATCATTTAACCTAACAACACTCAGTTTAGATCTGAGTGATAGAAATGTTTCTGTGCCCAAAGGCTTTGTGAAGATATCAGCTTGCTGATCTGCTGATTTACAAAATTTTACAGTGATTACATCTTAAAATGGCCTCTGCAGAAGACAATGTAACAACTGGCTGTTTTCTTGATGCCCAAGAAATCAGACTTGATCCATATTTGAATGCATAACCGGAAATGCTTTTCCTGTCATCAATTCTTCCGGCAAAATCAAAAACCAACTAAATTTTTTTTGATTCTGAAGGATACCATAAACCATAATCAACTGTTCCAGCCACATACCGCAAAATTCTCTTACCAGTTTGCCAATGAGAGTCCTTGGGTGACTCCATGAATCTAGAGATAAGACTTACAGCAAACATTATGTCTGGTCTAGTGGCGGTGAGGTACATAAGACTACCCACTAGCTTTTTATATAGAGTTTGATCAATGGACTTTCCTTGATCATTTTTGCTTAACTTGGTGCCTAAAGCAATAGGAGTAGCTGCAGCCTTACATTCAAGCATTTTGAACCTTTTCAACAAATCTGAAGCATACTTTGACTGACTGATA
>ML782411.1:1242324-1259803 GCA_009831015.1 Picea engelmannii
ACGAGGTGCTTTACACTCGTCATAAACTGGTCGACTGTCTCTGTATCTTTCATAGACATTGTTTCAAAGTTCCGTCGTAAAGTTTGCAACTTGACGGTCTTCACTTTCTTGGTTCCTTGATAGATATTCATGAGAGTATCCCACGCTCCTTTGGCGGTGCTCTCGCCTTCAATTTTTGGATAGATGGACTCATCCACCCCCTGAAAGATAAGCCATAAGGCTTTTTCATTTTTCTTGACCACTTATGTGTAAGTGCGTCTCGCATCCCGATCCAACGCATCTTGATCTTCAGTTTTCAGCAAGGTAACTCCAACTTCGACAATCTCTAAGCATTCATGACAGCTCAGAAAAACTTTCATCTTGGCTACCCAAGTGCTATGATTCGACCCATTCAAAACAGGTGCTTGCATGAGAGCCTGGTTGCTCATGCTGGCCATTTTCTGCTCAAAAAATTATATACCGACGGCTAAAAAACAAATTGCACAGAAAAAAAAAAATAGATTTGCAATTCTTACAGAGCTTGCTGAAAAACGTTTTGTAATTCGGCAAGTTGGACAGAGGCTGGATCTGCAGCCTGCTCTGATACCATGAAAACGGACCTGCAAAACAGAAAACAAAGTGCAGGACAGAACGAAAACAGATCTGCAATAACAGAAAACGAATTGCAGAACAGAATGCAAAAAACACCACGCATATCTCTTTATTTGAATTGATATATAAAGGAATTACATGAAAAGAAATGCTTCGTAAATAACGAAGTGACTAACAACTCACTCAGTGATGAAAACAAGAAACCAAACAATTTAACAGTTAACTAAACAAATCACGGAGCAAATCGCTCAACTTATTCATCTAACAAAACCTAGTTAAGAAGACTTTTAGACGATGAAAGACATTGCATGAAAAATCCTAATTCCCAATTAAATTATGCTCATTCAGGTCCCCTGTCGCTTCCATTTATTCAAGAACTGAATTAAATACAAAGCCAGCTCAGTTGATGGCGGACTTTTCCTCCCAGGGTCCGAATTCTGTTAATCCAGACATACTTAAGGTTAATTATCCAGTCCCCACAACTTATGATATATCCATTGTAAGGTTTTCGAAGTAAAGTTTTTAATTGTTCCTCCAATGCAGCCTGATATTACAGCCTGATATATCCATTGTAAGATTTTCTAAAGAAAGTTTTTAATTGTTCCTCCAATGCAGTCTGATATTACAGCTCCAGGGTCATACATCCTCGCATCATTTTCAGCAGCAGCAACAACAACTAGTGCTCCCTTTGATAATAGATCTGTACCGTACAATATACTTTCTGGCACATCTATGGCGTGCCCGCATATTGCTGGTGTTGCGGCTTTATTAAAGGGAACATATCCTCATTGGATCCCAGCAACAATCCGGTTTTCCATTATTACTACAGGTATATATGTTTACTTCTTATTAATATTATATAATAATAATAATAATAATAATAATCAATTTTTAAGATTGGTTAACTTAGACATTAAATTGGTGTATAAGACTTTTTTAATCCAGTTATTTAATTTCTAAAGTTTATTAAAATATACATACCTACTCCTTCTGAATTTGAACTTGTAACCTCTTAAAAAGTTTACTTATTTTTTTTTTTTTTTTTTAAATAGCAACTCAAAAATTGGACAACAGCAAAAGCCCAATTAAGAAAGCATCACTACAGACAGCAGGTCCTTTCAACTATGGCACAAGTCATCTCAATCCGAATAAGGCTGGAAATCCTGGCCTAGTCTATGATCTATCAGACAGAGACTACAACAAATTTTTATGCAGCTTGAATTATAATTCGACCCAGATCAAGGCCCTAACAACAAAGACATTCCCTTGTCCAGCACGACCATCTAAGATATATAACCTCAACTATCCTTCCATCACCGTCTCGGAACTGAAAGGGTCAGTGATCGTGAGAAGAACTGTAACAAATGTAGCAGAGGGACCAACAGTTTATAAAGCAAAGGTGCAGTCTCCTGATGGAGTTTTAGTGACAGTCAAGCCTGAAGAACTTGAGTTTTCTAACAACGGAGAAAAAAAATCATTCACTATTGCACTGAAAGCCACTTAGAACTTTGAGTTTTCTAACAATGGAGAAAATAAATCATCCACTGTTGCACTGAAAGCCACTCAGAGTTCTGGGGGTCAGTATGTATTTGGGTCCCTTGCATGGAAACATGATAGGCATTCGGTTCTAAGTCCGATTGTTGTGAAATCTCATGAATAGCTCACTAGCTAGCTATTGCTTTTCATTGACTGGTCGAAAATAAAAGGGTCACTCAATGTTTCCCTACAAGTTTGTAAAATCGGCAGCCACTGCAAGCGAATAAAATTTTGCTTTAAAGCTTTAAGCTTCTAGATGCGTTTGAAAGCATAGATTTTGTTTAATTAAATTGTCATTTAAATATATAACATTATATCGATTGTCATCATATTTCAATTGTAAGCATGCAACAATATATGTAGTTGGTTTAAAATTTATTAAAAGAGAAAGTTATTAAACACTAGAAAGAATAATTATAATAGTAGAAATAATTCAGGAGGACTTTGTCAAGTTTTTCAAGTTGAGGAAGGAATGGTTACTGTAATGGGAAGATTCTTCACATTAACTAAATGTTGAATGGGTATAATAGGTAGATTTCAAGATCAATGACCTAAGGGTTTGAGGGGGTTTTCATACACTAGGAGTACAAGGGATTAATAGAACCTTCAATACATGCCACAATAGAAGCAACTTTGAGATGTACGAGCTTAGGCAACTTCAGCCTTGACTTCAATGCCCATGGGAGAAATCACCTATTTAGAAATCTTGGATATGGATCCCAACAAGTAAATGGTTTTAATGTTTAGTATTAATCAAAGTTAGATAACCTATTAAAGACAATGCTTACTTAAAAGAAAATGAGACAAAAGCGAGAAAAGAAAGAATTAAATGGAAAAGAAAATAATAATAGGAGAGAAAAGACCTAGGAATGGGAAATGAAAGGACATGCTTGTTGGTCTTCCCATTAAGCCAACTCTTTGTATTTTATTCTCAAGAGTCAAAGGGTCTCTTGGGCCAAGGAAATGACGAGGAATAGAGAGCCATGGATAGAATTGTAACTAGAGATTTCCAAAATAGAGTATCCATTTGAAGTTGGTTTTCCTATTTAGGTTTTGAGGGTAAACATTGTGTCTTTATGTATGCATCTATCTTTGTTGTGTTAAATTCTATGTTTTTTTTCCAATGCGTTTTAATGGAGTCATTCTATAGTTTAATGGGTACCTATATCTCCTAATCACATGAGATTATTTACCATCATTAGTTTTAAGGATTTCCTTCATAATTATAGTTTCCATGAGAAAGAGATCTATTCCAAGAGCTCTTTATTCTTCTCAGTTCATCCATTTTTGAGATAGGATATTGATGGGAATTCATTCTAGAGACATTACAATAGTCTAGGGAGTTTCTAATTTGATTTATTTGTCTCTATTGAGTGAATTTATCTCTCTTCCAGGTTACAAGTCTTCACCACGGTCTATAATTTTACCATTATTAGACCATACACTCTCTCTTGGAGCCAATTCATACTTCCCTAGGTTGATTTCATACTCCCTTGGTTGAATTCACATTTCCTTGGGTTAATTTCGTACTCCCCCTGGTTGGTTTCATACTTCCCCGATCAATTTCATACTTCCCTTGGTTGATTTCGTACTATATAGTCGATTTCAAATTTGCCTAGTCGATTTATTACCAACTTGGGTTTTTCCTATTACCCACAAGCCTTAGAACCATCCAATTTGTTGAGAGGAGGATTGTATGGAGTTTTATAACTACGTATCCACTTCAAGAAGACTCCATGTATGATGTACGACCATACATATTTGGTTGATCTACTATCTCACTCTATTATTTTCTATTTTGACTATTCTCTCCTTGAATTGCTAAGGGAAAATTCCCTTAGTTTCCCAGTTGAAGAAGAAGTAGGTAAGGGAAGATGCCTCATGGTAAGCCCCAATTAGGTTCACTCTCGTTTGGTATGGAAAATTTTGACCAGTATGTTTGTCTCATTGCCACTAGGGTTTAATATAAATGGAGAGACAATTAGATTGAACTCCAAAGAATTATTGCTATAAATGAATTAAACTATCTAAAATAAAAATAGAAATAACTATTATAATCTATTTCTATTCTATCCTATCCTAATCAGGCCCATGACTAACCAAATAAACACATTAAAATATGTTATCATTAATTGCGGAAATAACTCATGTCAATCAATAACATATTAAAATAGCAAAGCTATTTAAATTCAATCACAAATAGTTGCATACTCCAAAATGTCTTATGCTCTTTATTTCTCAGAAATAATAGTATCATCTAAGAAAATGATTGGAAAAAGTTTGTTCTTATTTGGTAGAGTTCTCTTTTATAAAACCCAATAGACTCTTTACATTATGTAACTTTCATCATTTCAGATAACATTTACACCTCATCGTTTTGCATTCTCCTATTATGTGTACAATTTGGACTTCATAGAGAAAGATACATTTAAAAAAAATTATGAGTCATTTTTGGATGCCAGATTATCTCTATAGGATTTCCATAATTCACAGTTTATTAGGACATCTTGTACTTTTTTTAATTTCATTTTTTCAGCCTGTATCTCCCCATGACATATCTTGGTTGCTACCTCTATCTTCATATCTTGCTGAATTCTTTTGAGAAATACTTTTGTAGTCTTGTAGAAGTGGTCAATTTAATTTCCTTTATTAAGTATTCATTAAAAATATCTTTATTGACCTCTTGTATTTGATCAATTTCCTCCCTAATGAGTTCTCAAGCATATTCTAACTCTTCGATCCTCAATTCACTGGATGCTTCTTCATGCAGTCTTAACATGACTTCCCTCCCAAACCCCTATATTACATCATCCAAAGAATTCCAATTTTTCTTTGCAAGATTTGGTAGAAAGTTCTCATGTTTCTTATAAATCTTGAAATATATCTTTCCATGAGTCAAACAATAATTGGTATTTTATCCTTTAATTCACATTGTATTTGGGAAAGGCACCAAGTGCTACAAGATACACACTTTTCCAATCCAAAATCTTATCAAAAACGTCTTTAGATTTCTTGTATTAGCTCTTCTATTTTTCTACCTGATACAATAACTTGATCAAATCATGTCAATGTATCTAAATTCTATTCATGTTGTAGAAGAATTCCTTTTGTATTTTCCTCAGGTCTTCTTTTTCACTATCAACTTCTCTTTTCACAATTTCCAAGATAATCATTTCCTTGTTACTATCTTTAATGGTGGATTCCAATTTTTCCTTCTTTTGTTCAACTCCTACAATCCTATCTTCCCACTGTTTTGAAAACCTCGCTAGTTCTTGGTGCTTTGTCTCCATAGTTGTTATTTCCTATGCATGTAATGATTTCAACTATTATGTTCATGTGTGTTAGTGATCAAAATGTAATGATATTTTGCGAGTGTTTTCATCACTTTTTGCTTGATTTTCCCATCCCTGAAGTCTTTAGCTTGTTGTGTGTTTGACAAAATATTCATTGAGTCTCTAAATTCCCATCTATCACTTTTGGCAAAAAATTCTCTAATCTATGACCTACTTGTCAAAAATAACTTTTCATTAGTTTCCTTAAAAAACTTAACTTTTCCTTTTAGGGTTTTTCATAAAAAATAAATTATTTCATTTTTTTGCCTTTTAACAAAAAGTGATGTGTGCGCACAGGTTACCTAAGTCCTAATCTAAGCCTCCACATATGCCAAAGCCCAAGCCCAAATGTCAAGCACATTCAACAGATAAACCATACAAAGCCCAACTCTAATACCAACCCCATTAGGTGTGGTCTTACATATTTCATCTATTCCACATGGCGAGCTTCGACATATATGAAGGCCATGTGTTCTAAACTAGCACAACCACATAATTGTGGCTGATCAACGCCGAAAGGCTGATAAGATGAAAAAAATCTGTAAAATAATATATTAAATTTTATTATTGATTAACAAATAAACGGTTGAGCTTCATTTATTTGGTGTTAATATTTTAATTTCTGTTAATCACTTACGTGGCAATCAGTTAGCTATCAAAGTAATTTTTAAATATGATTAGGTAAATGTAAAAAAGTAAACACATAAACAGATGTTTTTATAATAGCTAGGAAGTTAATGATTGAAATCACAACCATTTATTTTGTGTGACTACTAAGAATATTCCAGCCATATTTAATCTTGTCCATAGAAAACTTATTAAGCACTAAACCCCTATTAAATCTTCCCATTGTCAATAGGTGTACGCCTTTCGGCATAATTACTATTGCATGTAGGATTATGATTTTCAGCAAATACAAAAATAAAATGTAGACAACTTCCAGGTGCCCGATGGATAACATAGGTGACATAGAATTAGCAGGCAGACAAATTCAAAATGCCAGGGTGCCATGAGGAGGAAGTTGAATGCAAATACCAAATGAAGTTATAGGTGTTTGAAGTTTTGCGTCCTGAATACAAATGCAGAGTTGTTGTCGACAAGACATTGCAGTTTTAAAGGCACAGTCACAGGAATTTGTTGTTGGTAGTTTGACAATCATATTTTTCAAATACACGTTGAGGAATGAGGCATTACAGCAAAAAGAGTTGTTGCTTAACTAATTTCCTTAGCTCACTCTGAGGTAGAAGACGTCCACAAAATTGTAGCTGGGGCATTGTGGAGCCATTTTTTTTAAACGCAGGGGATTCTTGGCGAATAGTCGGGCAATTGCAGACTATCTTCGAGCATTTGTTGTTATAAATACAATATGGGATGTGATATAGGTCAGGGGCGCAATTGCACTTCGTAAATCATAAAAGGAATTGGTTCATTCCCTGGTATAAACACACCCATGGGAGCAAGAAGGCAAACAACAGGGCGCAAAAGTGTGTTTGTAGATCATTTGTTTGTTTTGTTTTCTTCCAGGTCACAGAAAATTGATGAAGATAACCCTTGGCGAGGATACCCAAGAGTTCGTTTGGTGTTGTGTGTAGATAGCTTATTAGATTCTGAAGGTTTCCAGGTTTTGTAAGCTTGTTAACAACAGATTAAATACTTCAAATGTAAAAAATGCTTGTACGAGGGTTACCATGTTAGTATACAAAATTCGTTTAGAGGACGCAGGGTTTTATTTTGGTCTCTTTCAACTAATTACAAAAGCAGAGGACCACGATAGGCAACTGTGAATTTGGGAATCTTTGTGAGCATTCAATGTTCAAAAATACATCAGAGGCTTGAGGTGCATTTGTTTTTTTAGGTGTGGTCTTCCACATTGGATACATGGCTTCCAAAGCAGATTGCCTTCATCCAAACCATGGGTAATTCTAAGGCAAATAGTTATTAGGAGGCAAAATTACCTCCAAATTATGATCGAGTTGGACTGGTCATCTTCTCAAGTAGATGATGATAGTTATTAGGTAGTATTTCAATCTACAGAAGATAAGAATGTTATGGTGATAGGATTGGAGAATCTTTTATATCATCTACACCCATCCAAGATAACCCTCTAAAGCTTCAGCCTCAGTCACATTTTCAAATTTCGAAAGGTGCAAATAAGGATGATATCATGAGCTTGTTCGAAAAGTCGACTATGTCTTTGCCATATGCATTTTATCAGCAACAAATGGTAGCACTTTTTGCTCAGCAACAACCTTTGCTGATGACTGCTATTGCATCATCTGGTAAGCAAGAAACCCTTATCTCGATTCAACAACAATAAATACCAAATAGCGAACACCACCAAACTAGGAAAGGATCTTGGATTAACCATTGAGCAAGATCAACAAAATGCCAACATTCAGTTTCCAGGATCTGTGAATAGTCTAGGAACACCTGCTGAAACCTAGGACTTTCAGTAGCTAATCCCACTTTGTTTGATACCTATAAGCTGCCGAAAGCACAAACCTAGGCAGAATGTCAATCTTTTGCTCGGACCAAACATTTCTGCTACCAAATCATCTCAGCAAGGTGTTAAATGAATTATAATATTAAATAGGATAAATATTATTTCCTCTTTCAAGTTTTGAAGCAGATTCAAAGAAAAAAGGATTAAAGAGGCCTTTCTATTTTTGGTCTAGATATGCCCAGGTGTCAAAACAAGATCTTGAGTTGCCTCGTCATCTCCTTGAAGTCTGTTGAAGATATCAAGATTATTCGAGAAGTCCTTTTTCTTCTCAAGGATATTTCATATGGCACTTAAAGACTCAATTTTAAGTGGGATCTAATCCCTTAGATGTAGGATCTAAGTTCTAGCTGTTGTATTTGATTTTACTTAGAGATTTATTTAGATTTGAGATCCATTTATTTCAGGATATGGAAACTGTTTGTAAAGGCTATAAATCCAAGAACATTTGATGAATGAAAGATTTGATTTTGAGTTCTAAACTATACTGCTATTGTGATAGAGATTCTTTCTATAATATGTTCATCCTGCAAGCTTCTTTCACTAATATTGTCAGATCTTCTTTTCTCTTTTTGTTATATGCTTATGAGTTGAATTATGTTCTTTATCTATGTTTACATAGTCCATTGGTGACTGTCATCTCACTATCTAATTAGTAAGAAATGATCATAAGTATTTATTGTTGATCTGTTAGCCCATCATATCTATTGTTTTATAGACGTATGTTCTGGTTAATTGATTAGTATCTTTATCCATTTGATTCACCTATCTGATAATATCTCTTTAAGGCCTTGCATTTTTTAAATATCCTTAGACAGTCTTGTGATACAATCCAGTGAGTTAGATATTCATCATGATCCAACCTCATACCCATCATTGAGTAAATCATTGAAAGATTATTTAAGTTGCCAGGCATTTCTGAGATACAACCTAGGAGAGTTTCCTGGAGTGATAACACTGTGAATGTGCTGACTTTAGATCTTCCAATTCTTCTTTATGTAATTATTCAGTCGTAGTAGCATGCTTCTTAAATTCTGCTTCTAAATTATCCCTTTGGCACTTCATTTGTTCTTCTAGTTCAACTACTATTTCTTTGTAGAGTTCCAATGTGGCACTTGATTCATACATTCATATTGAGTTGGATCCTACAAATGAACTTAGATATTAGGCATTATCCATAGCATTAACTTGAGGGTATGGCCCTAATATCCATGTAATTACTTTGTTAAAGCACCTTTATCTAAGGGAGGCTTCACCTATTTTCCTTTTATTTGATCTCTTCTTAATTCCTTTTGTACTATCATTTTAATAATATTATCGCACAACTAGCACAACATACTCCAATTATAAGAATTGAGATGAGTAGGAGAAGTTTCCTGAATTTATTTCATAGGTGCACAAGCATGGATGAGTATGTTCACTATTGTGATCCCTTTCAAAGAAATAGTGCTTGTTCCATTGTTTCTCTCTTCCTCCATCTTCCTCTTCTTCTACCTTTCTATCTCTGCCAATTCTTCTTCTTTGCTCTTTTTGTCTTCTCCTTCTTTTTTCCCGATTTACTCCTTTCTTCTTCTTCCTGTTCAATTCCACTTCACCAACTTTTCTCTTCTCTTCGTCTTCTTTCTTCATTTCTACTTCAAAATATATTCTTTCTTCTTCTTCTTCAGCCTTTTTATTTTACTCTGCCTTTGCAACTTATATTTCTTTTCTTCCATCTCTTCTATTCTTTTTTGCTCAAATTCTACTTCTTTTTTGGTTGCCTCTTCTTGTTTCTTTTGTCTAGCCTCAACAATCCTTATTTTATCCTCCTCTAACTCTTCTTTTTTCTTTCACTCAACTTCAGACTTTGTCTATTCTTCTATCTTGAAGCCATTTTCTTATTTTCCTCAACAACCTTTCAAGTTTCTTCCTCCTTTTTTCTCTTTTCCTCTAGTTTTATTTTTTCTTAACTTATTCCACTTTCCCTTTTTCTTCTTCAAGTTCCTTATTCTCTTTATTTTCTCTTCTACCTTCTGTTGTGCTTGTTCTTGTTTCTTTTTCTCCCTTTGCTTGAACTTTTCTTTAGTCTCCTCTGCATTTTTATATATTTTCTCCTCCTTCTTTTCCTCTTCAATCTTTCTCTCATATTCCTTTTCTTTATCCTTCTCAAAAAGTGATATGAACTATTCTTTGGATAGCTTCCTTTTTACTTCCTCTTCTTTGTGTAATTTCTCCTTTGTTGGTTCATTTGGTAACCTATTTTATACTATTTCAAAGGAAAGGGTTCCTTTTAAAATTTCCTTTATGAAATTCACATCATGTGTGATAGGGTGTACCAACCCTACTAATTTACCATGTTCTCTGACAATCCCTTTCAAATCTTGTCCTCTTGGATCTCTAGTGCAAAAATAGATTCCTTGTAGGGATTCAAATTCCTTTCAGGCATGTGGAACATTCAACAATATGAACATTCCCACCCTGATTGGGGACCTGGGCCATAGCCTTTTAGATATTTCTAACAAAAAATAACTTGTTCCATCCCCCATAATTTAATATGCAATTTCCCTAGCTAATAGTTTTTCAGGGACATACTTTGGGAGGAGATGCGGGGCTTGTGAACATCCATATATCTTTAAATATGTGTAATATTTTTCAGTACACTAGTCACCAATCTCTTTAACGACATTTATGTCTCCTTGAGATACCCTATAGGGTGGGTGGTTGAATATAACAATAAACAATGGAACTAGGAAATATTCACAGACATCATATGTGTATTTCTTGTAGTTGATATCCAATAACATCTGACCACCCTTATCATTTTAGGAGGATAACAAAGGATTAGAAATGGAAAACCTCTAGGTATCACCCTAAAATAATCCACACATTTCTCTCCAAAAAGATCCTTAATTGACCCCACATGCCAAAAAAATGGTAGGCACTAGTCTTTTTCTCCCAATAGTGTCATTAATGATGAAAATTACTTTCTTTTACTATTTTAGGGTTTTTATTGTAGAGTATTTAGGCATACTATTGACCTAAATCACATTGTTGAAACCCTAGTTTATATTTATAAAGTGTTATAACAACCATTTAGGGAAAAATGTCTAGGGTTTTAGGTTTGGCTGCTCTTCTTTAACTTTTCAATTTTTTTGTAATTAAAACTCTAATTTTAGCTCATTGATTAGCTCTCTTATTTATTGAATTATTGCTTTTTAAATGGCTATTTATTTTTTCCTTAAATTGTTCTATTACTATAATTTTATTTCTACTTAAATAATTCTACAAAAACCCTAGGTTTTTTTCTTTATTTCCATGTTTCAGATCCTATTAAGCATATACATGACTTGGAAAACCTATCAATTTGACCTAGATCCTCTTTACTTTAAATCTACAAATTGTCTTGTCATACCACACTATTAATTATTTACATATCCCTTTCATTGGTTGTAGTTTGAGTAGTCACCACAAGGAGCCCTAGACTTTATTATATCTTGCCTAAGGATTGTTGGAAGCTACTAGGGAAGCCTCCCTTGTATCAGATATTATTTCTTCTTTAAAAACATAAAATACGTTGCTTAGGTTACACCAGTAACATTTTCCATCTTTCACTAGTCTTAGTGCCTTGTGAATGATTTGTACTTAAGGCTAGATTGTGTGGTAACACTTCCTCATATTTCCATAATTTCCTCAATGAATGAATTAATAGTCTCCTCGATGAATGAAATAAGCCGACGAATATTATTGTTATATTCATAGTCTCCTCGATGAATATAACCGTTATATTTAGGCTCATTGGAAGAACTAGCAGAAGAGGTGGATATCACAACATACATTATATCAAATTTAGTAACCATGAAAAAAAATATTATTCTTGTTAAGCACCTAATAAAAATTTTATTCCACTTACATTGCATTAATACAACTTGCTGAAGTCAAAACATCATCATTTATTTTGATAGAGTCACATAGCATGAAAAATAAAATAAGCATAAGGGATTGTAATAACTAGAATGGAAGAGAATACATGAATAAAGGAAATTGTTGTACTAGAATATTTATATTATATGCAATCCAATGAGTTGGCATAAATTTATTACATCAATAGAGAACCAACATTAACACTATTTCTAGTGCATCCTAACATATTCATAGAATGTAAATGACTATCTATTCAATCCAAAATACAAAACTTCATAATTTACAGAATTCTATCTGTGTGAGAGGGGAGAACCCTCTAGACCCTTAAATAAAATAAGAGATATGAATTTTCAAGTTTCATATATAAGTTGAAAAAAAATATTCATTCCTAACTATTCACATCTAAACATATTTAAAATCGGGGCAATTGAGTATACTTCGAAGAGAAGCAGATCATCCATACAGAACTATCATTCCAAGATAATTTCTTTAGATATTGATACCAAAATCTAACAAAAATAAAGGGGCATTTTATTGAGACAACAACCCTAACAAAAGATATGTTTCAACATGAATTTGAATCTAAAACATTATAGTAAAATAGGTTTCTAATAATATAGAGATTTGGGAAAGTATGAATGCAAATGCATACAATTTGCTACATAATATAGTGTGTCATATAGAGCATGTCATTTCCACAAGTATGGTTGGCCTAAAAGGACATCACAAACTTCAAGGGGGGAAATATCACACAATACCTCACCCTTGAAGGGCTTGATGTCATAGGGTAGACGACACTGTTGGATGACGTGGAGATATCTTCCTTGGCAGAGCCACATGATGGCGTAGGGATGCAGGTGTGGTGTCATCGACATGTTCAACTGATTGACAACCTCTACCGAGATCAGGCTCTTTCGACTTCTGCTATCGACAATGAAATGCAGCGGATCACCCTTCACCCACATATGCAAGTGAAAAACGTGTTCACCTTCCTCTGGTTCTTTTGGCTCACTTGGCTAGACCTTGGTGATAGTGACAGTGGCATTGGGTTCTACATCAATGATCTTCTTCGCATTTTTTGGATATGACTCAAAGTCAGAACCTACCTATGAATTTGAGACTTTCAACTTGGCCATCAACGACCGCTTCGAGCCACATTCATCGATGTTATGCCAGAGGATTTTATGGAATTCACAACACTTTCCAATGTCTTTCTTCGTCTTCTCATTATCCTTATTTTTTTTCATCTTGGACTTATTGTTCTGAGGGTGTCGATCCTTTCTATGTCCTTTGTTCTATGGGTTGCGACCACCTTTTCCCTACTTCAACTGTGAGGAATTTGCAAATTTGAACTCTTGCTTCTTTTGTTTAAGTTTTTTCTTGATTTTGATAGCATATCGATAAGTCGCTCCTAGTGATGAGATGTCTAGAAACTCCATTTATGTTTGGATGTATCTATGCAGACAAAAAGGGTACTTGAGCACCAGATTACATTCAGAGTCTTTGATACCCAGCTTGGTGCACAAGGTATGGAATATATTTGTGAACTCTAGTATGGTATGGTCCTTTTCCTGTCACAGTGTGGTCCATTTCGTATATTAGTCATCGTAGCTTCCAATAGGGTAGTATTGTTCCTTAATAACATCACTGAAAGAATCCCAAGTAGGTGCAAATGAAAATATTGCAGATTCCTCAGTGGCCCTTTGCTCACAATAATGATCCCACCAATCCTTGACATGGGGGACAACCTTAAGGAGTGAAAAGGTAATATTTTCTTTATTGGAAAAATTATGTACCAAAAAATAACCTTCTAGCATATTCAACCATTTATCTATGACATCTGCATCTATATAGAGTTCAAATAAGGGGATATCAAAATTTACTTGTACCTTTAAGGGAGTGGTGCTTCCAAAGTGGTCTCTTGATGAATATGTGTCACATGTTGGCAACCATCGAAGCATCTATGAAAAGTTATCCATCATCTATTTCCTTTGTCGTGTGAGGGATTCCTTGATAAACAATTTAAAAGGATATCTTGCTCCATCATCTCTCTTTTCTTCCTCCATGGGAGGCCATCATGATCGGTAGGGATGGTATTGCAAGGGCTCAACTACTTTGAGTCCCAACTCCTTGTACCCTAACCTCGTTGGGGACATGCACAAAGAAACAAATATATAGAAGAACACTCTTATATCATTGATCCAAATTTATTAATGGAATGAAATGAAATACAAATGTATAGAAAATAAACACACATAAATATAGTAAATATTGATTTCTATTAATAAAGAAAACTTGTTTAAACTATAAAAATGCAGACTAAAACAAACTTGCTCGAACGATGGCATCTTATCTCTGAGAAGAGATGTGACAACTATGCTCATTCACAAGAAAATGAGTACTATGAGGCTCTAAAGGCATTTTTTAACAAAAAACATAAATGAGAAAACCATAAACATCCAAAACCCTAACCCTAATAGATGAAATGCCAAAAGGTTTGTGGGACCCAATGGGGGTAGTTGATACATCAACTTCTCGAGGGCGTAACTTTTGCATGAAATCTCTTTTTATGGCACTTGATACACCGTTGGAAAGGTATAACCGAGGAGTACATATTTCGTTCAACTTAGCATCTGCCTTCAACTACATGTTAGGAGCAGTTGAGCCAAAACAATGTCATTTAGGGCCTCAAAACAACCCTGGAAGTTTGGGACCCGAAAAACTGTAAAAATCTACCAAAATGGAAATTGTTCTTTGAGCCAATGGAATCAGTGGGTGGCCACCAATATCCACCTGGATCATTCCCCCATCACTGTCTACAAATCTAGTAATTTCTTTAGTTCATTCATCCACAATCTTTGTCTTTCAAAATCCTTTAAGTGTTTCTAGTTTCACAAGCTTATTTGGTGGCAGTAGTAAAAGTTTGGTAAGTTCTACCATTATATCACAACCAGGATATTGTGGGTTCATTTTAGTAGGCTTTACAAGTTCATCAATGGCAACACAAATTGCAAGATCCCTTACCTGATACCCTAAGTTTTTGGGAAAGGGAGATGAGGATGTTGAGCAACACTAGATTTTGTGTGAAGCCATCTAAGGTCACGAGGGACTCCATATGCGAGCAAGTTGGTTGATTTCCATACCATTCTAATGGTTTGAACTATTAAGTGGTACATGAAGACTATTGAATTATGAATTCAAGGTCAAACCTCCACTCTAGTTCAAGTGAGATAGAGGTTTATTGCATAATTTTGGTTACTATAGTTAGACTAGCAAGAAATTTTCGATTTGAAGGAGATAAAGTACAGAGATGGAGAATATAGATGTGAGTACAATCAGATATTAAAGAACACAATAGGTAAGTTATCAAACCTTATTCATGAATATCATCAAATGGAGTGGTTCATCTAACGATTGTTGTGTTTAACTCGCATACCTATGACACAACAAATGATAACTACTCTAAGAGAACCATTGGAGAAGGATATGAATATTGAATCTATGGAAGGATATAGTAGAATCTTAAGAGTTACGAGACCTCCTGAAGATGCTAGTATTACTCAAATATCTCTGCATTGACTGAAAATATCTAAGAGCTAACCCTCCTAAATATAGTTCGACTTCAAGTTTGGTGTATGGGATATTACATAGAAGGTCATTTGGTGAATGAATGTCCAATATTGAAAGGTGAAGAGCCCCCTAGTACTCTAATGGAACATCCTCTAGTAGGACCAATAGGAGGGGTTGCAAAAGTTATTTCTATAGCATCATTTCATGGGCCTATCCAATATAACGCATTTCCAAATAATCAAGGGGGTCAAAGAAATGAATATTGTGATATATGTCAAAGTCACAGGTGTTCTCCATGAAATTTCCCTGTTCTATAGAAGTATACACTTTCTCCTAATACAATGTACTATGATTTCTACAGTTCTCTAGCTCATAATACCAATCAATTTCATGCTTTGGATGCACTTGTAGATAGGTTGGATCGATCTTTATTCAAGGTGAATGAAGGACCTCAAGGATTTGGAGGAGGTCGTTGAGGTGGAGGTGGATATCGAGGTGGAATAACTAGCAGAAGAGGTACAAGTTTTTTTTATAAATGTGATGAGAAAGGGAATCTTGTGAGATATTGTCTACTTCCAAGAATACCCTAGTGTTCACATTGAAAGAATAATAATCATGCTATTGCAGATTTCCCATATTTAATTGCTAAGTGGGAAGATTGTGCCAGGAAAAGAGGAGTTAATTTAAGCAACTCTTAACCAAGAGCTCTATTCAAACTGAATGGCTCTGCTATTAAAATCATTACTAGGGGAGAGAAAATACTGGTGTTGATGCATAGAATCAACATCAAATCAAGATTCAGAAGGCTATACTAGATAACACCAAGTATGATCCTTCACAACAAAAGGAATTTTCAAGGATGCATTAGAGATGTTCATACACATGCCTAGTCCATCGACACCTAAAGTTGCAGACATAAGTTTCAAATTGACCCCACAACGACAAAGGATAACTAGAGATTCATCTACTCAATTGGAGTCTTTGGTAAAGTCACGGAAAGCTATTTTGGTTTTAATAATTTTCTGATATACTAGATGATGAGAAACTTACTGTTAGAAAATCAGGACCGCGGAGCAATAAAATAAAACAAATGCAGAAAAAAAACACAGAAGACACACAATACAAGAGAGACACAGATCTATGTGGTTCACCCAGTCTGGGCTACGTCCACCAGAGAAATTGCCAGGTCCTTCCTTTATTATTATCCAGCAAATGAAGGGATACAACCTACAGCAAAACCCGTTGTAACTTCCTCTTCNGGGTTTCCTTCTAGGGAAAAAACCCTAACATAATCTCTACCGTTAGATCTGCGACCTTATAATGAACGGTCCAGATTTACAATGAAATTACAATATACTTTTATAAGGCAATTTTTTCTTCGGGGGCCCGCTTGCCCCCAGACCCCTCGGACCCCGCAGAGGGGGTACCCCCCCTCTACACTCCCCCGCGTGGAAGAGTGTACATACTTCTGGGGTGTAAATACTTCATGGGGTATAAACACGGCTAAAAGCAAGGACCTATGCATCAGGAAGATAATCAGGCTCCACAACCAACAATCTCCCACTTGGAGACTGATCTCAACAACTCCACCACTGCTGTATATGTTGGATTCTGAACCTTCTTGGACCTGGCAAATTTATCATCTTCATCTTCAATCTTGAAGACCAACTGAAACTGAGCAAGAACTCAGTTTCTCCTTGGTTACTCCCTTTGTTAACATGTCTGCAAGATTCTGGCTAGTGTGTATCTTTTCTAGCTTCAATTGTCCATCTTCCAAGGCAGATCGTATGAAGTGGTACCTCAACTGTATATTCTTAGTCTTCGAATGGAAGGCTGAGTTCTTTGCAAGGTGAATGGCACTCTGACTGTCACAATACAACTTGTTGTTCTCCTGATTCTTTCCCAAATCCTCCATAAACCTTTGTAACCAAATCATCTCTTTACTAGCCTCTGTAGCAGCAACATACTCTGCCTCTATTGTTGAAAGTGCAACAACCTTTTGCAGTTTTGAAATCCAACTTACTGTTGTTCCACCTATAGTAAAAACATA
>ML782411.1:1272513-1291555 GCA_009831015.1 Picea engelmannii
AGTCTTTTATACAGAAGCATCCAGAGTTACTCAAGCGTTGTGGACAACACTTGTCTCAAGGGGAGGGGCATGTTAAGCCCTAATATTGGCTCATTACCCCTTAATTGGGGCATTTTAGATTAGTAATGCTATTTTATTTATGTCGGCTTTAGGCCATTAGTTGTAATTTAGATTAGTAATGTTATTTTAATTATGTCGGCTTTAGGCCATTATTTGTAATTATAACTCCTAGTATCCTATATATACCAAGGAGACATTTTCATTTTGAATCATCTTGTACTTGAACATTTAAGTGGGGTAAAAGGAGGTTGCCCCCTCGAAGAGGCTTATTATCTGAAATTATCTCAGTTTCAAGGCGTTGAGTACTTTTCTTGAGGTTTGTCCATGCTATATTGATGTTTGGTTCTTAACATTGTAGGTCAATTGTACAAATTGGGGCTAGATAACATCCTTAGAGGGTGTGTGTTAGATCATGAACAACTTGACATCTTGTGGGAATGTCATAGTGGGTTGCGGAAGGACGTGTAGGAGGGAAGGTTGTTGCTCTAAAAGTACTTCAAGAAGGATTATATTGGCCTATTGTGTTTAAATATGCTAAATACTATTCTAGAGCATGTGATGTATGTCATAGGGTTGGTAATCTATTGCACATGGATGAGTTTCCTTTACATCTTGTTTAGGCACTACACGATTTTGAAAAGTGGGTTGTTGACTTCATAGAACCTATCAATCCTTCAGTTAAAAATTCAAAGGAAAGATGCATCATTACTACAACACATTATTCAAATCATTGGGTTGAGGTAGAAGCTGTTAAGGATTGTTCTACAAACACAACAACAAGGTTCATTTTTTAGAACATTACTACTCGGCTTGGGTGTCCTAGGAGCCTAACCAGTGATCAAGGAACCCATTTCATCAGTGAGGCAATTTCCACCCTTACTCAAGAAATTTTTATCAAACATCACAAGAGTATTCCTTATCACCTAAAAGAGAATGACATGGTGGAAGCATTCAATAAGATTCTGGATAAGGGGTTGGCTAAAGTTTGTTGCACTAATCAATATGACTAGGATGAACAATTTCCTGCTATTATTTGGGATTATAGATCCACTACTAATAAGTTACATAAGTATGACCCTTTCCAGCTGTTGTATGGGAGAGAAGTGGTTGTACCAGCTAAGTTTATTAATCCAAGTTTATATTTTGCGCAAGTCACTCAGATGAGAGATGATGAATCTATTGTGGAATGGGTTGCGAAATTGTTGGAGTTAGATAAAGCAAGGTTCCTACCATATTTTCATCAGAATGTGGAAAATGAAAGACAAAAATCCTAGCATGTCTGACATATTAAAACCAATAATTTTACACATGGTGAATACATTTTTTATATGCTAGTAACTATTAGAAGCATCCAGGAAAGCTACATATGCATTGGTTTGGACCCTTTATAGTTGTGGAAATTTAAGAATCAAGAGTTGTTAGATTGGAACGACTGGATGATGTTTTTTTTTTCAAGATGGGTGAATGACACATGCCTAAAGCCCTAAATCTCTTCTCATTGAAGAAATTTTTTCCACACTCCTATCACAGGGAGTGAATAAAGTAGGTAGGTGTTAGTTTTGTTCTGTCTTTTTCCCTTTTGTTATTAAAATAGTGACATGTCCAACTATCACTCACCCTTAAATTCTAGTGGTCGTTGTTAGTTTTTTCAATTCAGATCATATCATTATGGTCAGGGAGTCCATGTCAAATATTTTATGAATTTAGCAAATTTTGATCTTTTGGTCACTGTCACATTGCTTTCACATCATTAGTTAAATGTAGTTGATACTTTATTGTCACCATCCTATCCATGTCAGCAAAATTCATTTATTTTAGAAAGTTCGTCGATACTTTTCAAGTTAGCCATTGTCCAGTTAGTTATTTTCCCATGTGTCATGCCATGCCAAATCCATGGGGTATTCACTCATTGAACCTGTGACATAGCGCCTTCATTTGTGGGATATTAAAGAATACCTATAATTTCACTAGATATCGATAAATACCTCCCAAAATCCTTTTTTTGAACCCCCCATCCCAATACATATTCCCAATAAAACAAACTGCTATTTTTACTAGATACCCCTTTTTATACCCCTAAGACCCCACACCCACCCCAATAACTACAATATATTGACTTTATTTTTCACAATTTAAAAACCCCCTTTATAAATGAACATGATAAGATATTGGTCAACAAGGTGAATTCCCCATGGCCAAATCTTTGTTGGTACTTGTGCCCTTTATTTACTAAATCACTAATATGATTTCATCGCTTATGTCAGTCATGTCTATTGTTAATGTTGAGTTATCTATGTTATCTACCCTTATTGAAATTTTAATGTTCATCACACATCACCTCTTCATGACTATATATAACTTGGTGGTCCCTTATTTTCGAAGTCATTATGTTTTGTTTGTTTGTCTAAATTATCTATTATGGAGGCTAGTGAGAATTATGTGAGTACGCATATTCATTCTCATCCTCTGATTATTTTTTTGTATCAACAAAATTCTTCAATCAAGGTTTGTACCTCTACTAATTGGGGTGCACATCCAAATATTGTTGTCACGATGGATATCCATGATCCACAAGTTGATATTTTGGGTGATCTACATGGTAAAGTCAAGTAGGCTCAACTTCTTGACATCGATTTCTCAAATGGGGACTTATTTCCCCAGATGCAGGTTAATGCATACATGGACTATTTTACCATACCTTCTGGAGAGGTGGGCATGCAATGGAAGAATCCCTATGTGCCTCTGAGAGAGTCAACTATAATGAACTTGCAGGATTTACCCGTCTTTGGTACCATTGGTGAAATCACGCATTGCAACAAGTTTTTAATTAGTCGAGTGCACAATTGATCATTTTGGCTCAACCAAGAGTATCCAATCCATGTTGTTGATATCCATCAATTGAAATACGTTTACATGGAAGGAGAATATGTCACAAAGTTATTCCAAGGTTTAGGGAAGCATGGCCGAAAAAAGAGAGAGCTCAACCTATATGATAAGTTTTGCACCAGATGTGGAGGTCATGGAGCCCTAATTGAGTCAATAACTGATGAGATAGCCTATTGTGCATGTTATTTGATTGCAGAAAAAGTGATGAAGAACTATTCTAATGGAGAGTATACACTAGATGCTTTTTCAATTGTCGATTTTTGTATGTAGCGATCACAAATGAACTAGTGAAAGTATTTGATGAATGAGATGCTATAGGATTTAATAGATATGCATGAGAGGGGTGGATACTTCATCTATGGCTAACTCTTAGTCTCATTCACCATGTGGAAATGGAGGCCACCAGAACAAAGGGAGATAGAAATGACTCTAGACAACTGAATAACTATGAGGTTTGAGCCCTGGAAAGAAGGAACATATGCCACAAATATATCATTCAACAATGTTGTTTTTTCTACAATGGTATAGTGATTTAATAAAAACCACCTAGTGTAGGAGGATTCAGTAGGAATTTATTAATAGGAACATCAACAAAATATGGTTTGAAATGAACAGGGATCACACCTTTGTGAGGCCATGAGCTACAGATCCTGATAATTTTCACACTCCCCCACTGCCATATTATCTTGACGAAGAAGCTCTGGACAAGGATTTTTTCTCATGGCCTAGTGTAAAGTGGATTCACAAGGCCTCGGGAATATCATATCAGCTACCCTCAAATTTGCAGTGGGAGGCCCCAACTACTGTAGGCATTCCTAGTTCTAGCAGAGAAACAAAGAGAAAACACACGCCTTAGGAAGAGGAAGAGGAATCTTTGACAAGGTCAATTCTGGGGATGCCACAATTTCGTTCAATTCTAGACACTACTATATTCACAGGTAAGGATTTTAAAGAAGCCTTGGAAGTTTCCTTTTCAATTCTCAACAAGAAACCCAACATTTTTTCCCCGTCCTCATCTACTACACCCCTTATCATCACTGATGTCATCATAATTGCTTCACTTTCACCACAAACATGGGGTTTTACCTCTGTGCCATCCAATTTCCCCGTTATTACCATCATTCATGACCTTGTAGTCACTTTTATGAAACTCGTCTCACCTTCATATATGAAAAACCCATTCCACTGAAAACTAACCTTATTGGGATTGTTCCACCAGTTATTTCACCATTCCATGTTCATATTTCTACTGAAATGGCCAAGGATGAGTGTTTTTCTCCATCAAATGTGGCCAACGAAAGTACTGCCAATGTTCCATTTCCTTCACCTCATGCTCTACAAATCAATGCCCCCATTCCCATGCCTAATTCACCTTAGTCCCTTCCTCAAGAAACTATCCTCAATCCAAACATAAAGAAATCTATAGAGGAAAATGGTCAGTTAGGTCCAGATCCTTCACACGACCCTATGGATGTCCAAGAAGAAGCCACTGCATCCCATAGCACAAGTTTTGTTCAGGAGCAGGTTGAGCCCTTCCTCCAGGATCCTTAACAATGTTGCACAATTATACATCCGTGTCGAGAGCGCATAGAGGTTGTACCTTTACTTCCTCATAATATTCAAGAGAGACTTGCTCATATTTTCCAGGATACCTCTCTAGGTCCTAATGGTTTCAGTACCCCCAGCCTTTTTGAGAGGTCAATTTCAAGGGGCCAACCACGTGCATCGAGGATTCTGATGGATCATTCCATCACTAGTAAATACTTTATGGCCTGGTCCACCCCACAATTGTTGAATGTAGTACATGACTCAACTTCCTAGATTGATCAAAACATTGTTTCCATAGAACATGCCAATGAAGATCTCACGCAATAGACACAACAATTGAATTAGGAGTTAGTAGAAGTATTGTAGGATAGAGATAAAACACACATTTTCCATTTGTAGGCTTAATCAACGCTAGAAGCAGTGTTTGGGAAATTAGTCGAAGTTTGGCCTATATTCTGGAAGGCTTCCCCTCAAATTCCATATGATATTACCCCTATTGTGCCAACAAAACATGTTGAACTCCTTGTAGATGCATGGTCCTACCTGGACGCAAAGATAAACAACCCACAAAAACAAATGGACAAAATTTGACTGAAAGAACAAGAGAAACCAACAACGATGTCGGAAAATATCACACAGGTTGTTACAGAGGGGGATGTTGCTCATTCCTCCCTTCATGATAAGACCAGAAAATGCAATTTTTTTTTCACTATGGTCAATGATTGGGTTGGACTACTAGAAAGGAGGGGTAAGTTGATGGAATAATTGAGAGCTCAAATACAACAAATGAACATAGAAGAACATGTTATCATAGATCCTATTGTGTAGTAGGCTACGTTCATTGAAATTCAAGAGGTTGACAATAGACTTGATGAAATGTTTGAAGTTTCCCAAACCACCAAGAAATAACTATGGGAATTAAAACCTACAGTTCAAGATGTGTATTTACATATGCACCAATTAGATTCTGTTGTAGAAAAAAAGTGGTAGACTCTTCTCACCACTAAGCCTATGAAACCAGACATTCTTGCAACTAAACAATTTTTTGCAGGAGCTTCTATTTTGGTACGGAAGTGGTAGGACCACTTGGAGAATTATGACAACTTTCGCCAACATGCCCTTAAGATTTTACCATAGTTGGACCCTTCGTTTAAGAAAGGACTTGGTAAAGAAGCTAAAGGTTTACTTGAGGAGAGTCAAAAGTTGTGGTTGGGGCCTGTTGGGCCCTCCATTTTGATAAATCCTTGGTTTTGATAAAATACCATGTGTCAGCTGGAAGTCTAGAAGCATCAGAAATAGTCAAATGTATCGCATGTGAGGTGGATTTCTAGAATATGGAGAAAGACACAATACTGTGGTAGAAAAGAAAGGAATACGTGAAGCAAAGAAGAGTGGATTTTATTTAGTCAAGTGTCTTTGTCAAAGACGCAAACGTATAAATAAAAGGGAATTATAAAGGGAAATGGTTAATGACATTGTTTCGACTATTAGGTGTTGTTACTAGTGTTATTCCTTTATTTTGGGTTATTCTTGATGATATCATGGTTGGGTTTTGTAGTAGTCCCTATCAGTACCAATGTTGTACATGTGGTAGGTATTGAGTATGTAACGAATCTTGAGGAGTATCATCAGAAAGTGTAGGAACTGGATCTTGTTGTGTGAGACATTGTATTGAAGATTTGCATATTTTGGGAAGTACTATGTTAGATCTGTGTGTATGAAATCTTGTACTACTGCAAGTTAATGAAATGTTGTGATTCAGGGCCCTAAAAACTTCTTTTATGGTTATTCATCTATGTTATGAGTGGATCTACGTTTCTTCTACATATTTTATTCCTCTTATATAGTTAATATTTGACTATTGTCGTGACTTAACTACAATGGTTAATCTATGGATCTTAGAAGAGTAGAAATAGATCTGATTTTGCATTATTTTTAACTATCTTAATATTACAAGTCTTAGCTACACTTCGAGTGAGACCTCCTTCCCTTTTGGAAGGTGGAAAATGCTAGAGTTCCTAGACTACAATGGTACTTTTTTTTGGTTACAATTGTTTTTGGAACAAGGGCAGACCCGGGGTTCAACGCTATAACAACGCACTAACAAAACCCTAACTATCGGCCCTTTCGGAAACACTTACGAAGTAGATGAAGTCTCACCCAAGGTAGAGACAGAGGTGGTTGCAAGACTCAGGTGTCTGCAGCCTTAGCTGGGACACAGGTCTGTGGTTACAACACTTAGCAAGCACTTAGCATATATCATTCATCAATATTCCACTTAAATCTACTCTACTAAAATAACAAAGCATCACAACATTCACTTAGGTCTAGGTTATTTTAGCACTTAGCAACAACAAGATAGATTAGATCTGGTAGACCAAGAACTTAGCATATTCATACACATCGGATTTAGCATTCATATACATCTCTAGCACTAAGCATAAACAAGTCTATCTAGTCACATCTAAACACTTAGCAATACAAACCATCTAAGAATAAGCACAAAGAACAACACACAGCATTTACATGGTTCACCCCCACCCTGGGGCTATGCCCACCAACTCTTCTTATTTATTATCTTCAGTCAATCTGGTTATAGCACAGAGCTATCAAAATCCTACTCTGCATAGGATAGGAGATCTATGTGCACCTCGCCAGATCCTCCTTCCTCGAGTAGATATATCACAGAGCCTCCTTAGAATCTGTGCACTCAACACTTACAACACTTGCACTCAGCTCTACAAGTCAATTACATAGATCAATTCTAGCACTAAGCCCTTGGCTAATCTTCTCCTTTTACTTACATCGCCTAGTTATCTATTTATGCATTACAAAAGTGGGCCTAAGCATGGGTAAACCCACGGGACAACATCCCTTTCCCATTACATATTCCCAAAAACCCAAAACAGACCCAAAAAGGGGGCCTAGATTCCGCAATCTCTGCTTTGCTTTGCGCTTCATCTTTGACAGGCTTTCAAAGTCCCAAAAATTTTCAAATATGACGAAGTGTTCCTCAGAACTTGGTCAAGGGCCAACAGGTCCCCAACACTCACCTGTGACTCATCTCGAGTCACTCAGGTCTGATCAGTTCTACTTTGAATGCCTCGAGCTTGGCTTGAGATGCTTCAACCTGTTGTTGTGCCACGACCTCTTGCTCAATGAACTCATGGATGAGTGTGTTATTCACCAACCCTTCTAGGCGTTGTTGTGCTAAATTCACGACCTTCTCTAGCTCTGTTCCTTGTCTCTCAATCTCTGTAAATAGCTAACATGCCTTATCCTACATAGGTTTAAGTTGTTGAGTTACTTCCATTACCTTGCTTTGGATCATATGGATCTGTTGTTGGGTGGTGCACTACTCGTGAGACTGCTTCATTCTCTCTATGGGTGATAGGGCCTTCAGCTTCACCTGTAGATTTTCAGCTTCATGCTTCATCTCCTGGAGCTGTGACTCCAATTTATGCAATTATGGATTCTCGGTTAGGTTCTCATATATCTGTGCACTTCTTCTACTTAACTGTTTGCATTCCTCATTGAGTTATTTAATCCTTTCTACTATTCTCTAGGCAGTCATTTCTTGTTGGTCACACACTTCTTGCAGGGTACTTGGTATGGTCTGAAGCTCTAATTTCATGACTCTTTGTTGAAGTTGGTAAATAACTTCAGCAAGCTTCATCACTTGGCGTTCTATGGGGTCTTCTACCTTCTACTCTAAGCCGGTCATAGAGAGAAATGATATGTTTACTACTTCTTCAATCCCGATCTACTTTGCAAGCAGTTACTCTTTCTCTTTTTGGATATTCACTCTATCTTCTTCAAATTTCACTTGGACAATGCCCTTCTCTTGTTGTACAGCTTGGCGTTGTTCGATGATTTCCTCCTGTGCTTGCTTTAAGGCCTTGGTGGCCTGCGTTGTTTCTTCTTGTTCTTTCCGAAGGTGTACATCGACTGTGTCAGCAATCTTGCAGAGTTGAACTGGTTCATGTCCCTCTTTTGTTGTTCCTTCTGGAAGGGACACAGTGGAGACTGCACGGCTAGACTGAAGTGCTTGTTGCACTCCTTGGAGCTCGATCTCAATTTTGTTGTACATTGTCTCTTGCTTAGCTTCCTTCTTTTCTGATATCTCTTCTATAGCTTCATTCATAGCTGCGATGAGGAAACTAAAGTCATATGGAGTGAGCGTGGTCTTCATCTTAGCTATGGGTGCTTTTGATTTCTTCCAGGAGGAAGGTTCCAAAGGTGAACCCTTCCTCTTCTTTATGATTTATAATTCATCTTCTGGTCTTTATTTGACTTCTTCTAAGTCTTCGTCTTCACCTCCTTGGTCTGGTGTAATGGAAGCCATACTCACAGATAGGTTGTCTATATCCTGGAATTCTTCATCCTTCTTTGTCTTCTTATTTTTCTTTGTCTTACTGGGCCCAGGTGTATCCTGCGCAGCTTCTGGGCTGTCGATGTCAGACATTTCTGTGGGGTATGCCGAAACAAGGAGGTCTGCTAACCATTCCTTAGTGATCTCCTCCAGGTATTCTTCTGTCAGCTTATAATAAGACTGAAGTTGTTCCTTGTGCTCATCAGTGCGTGTTGTAATATATATGAAATGGTGGTCCGTGTTGAACTTCATCAAAGGTCGAAACCTGTGTAAAGTATTTGGGATCATGTGAGGTTTGGACTGGATGGCAAGCTTCAACTGGGTGTAGTAGGTATGGAAGACGGCATGGGATTGTCACTACTTGTTCATATCGTTTGAGTACCATAGTGTACTGAACTTCACGGCCAGTGGTTCAAAGGGGTCGATGTCCGTGAAGGTTGCACCTTCTTGTGGCTCCCATGCAACAAAAGCTAGAAGTATCAAGAGCCAACTAAAATGGAATTCATGCCCCTGATCCTGGGCTTCTCTTTAGTCAATCTCTAGTTGATTCACCAGGTAATTCGCTCAATTCATCTATAGTCCCTCTACGCACTTTCCTGGGAGGTCGACTACAAAGATGGATACTTGCGTGGGTCGATTCTTGCGTACCAAATTCCCTGCAATCAGTTGACAGGCGAGGTGCACTGTGCCACTTTCAATAGAAGCTACCTTGTAGCCTCATGCACATTTCTCAACATCACCATAAGCTTCTTTGATATTCTAATCAAGAGTGCAATCCGCGGTCTTTCCAGGATAGTAATCATGGGGATCAGGGCCCTCCATACTAAGCTCAATGATCCGATTGATCAGCGCTGGATCAACTATTATGCGATGATTTAACCATGAGTATCCTCCATGGTAAATTGCCAGCATCAGCTTCACACAACCATTCAACTCCTGGTGTCTTTCAAAGTGCGGTATATTCATAATGTTGAGTAGAGTGGACTGTGCAAGGTTCATCATCCATTGTTGAGGGATGATCTTTGAATTCTTTCCCTTGGTTCTGGTTAGGTACTTGTACGGGGAAAGCATGTTGTAAACTTTACGATCCCCCGGGTTGAAGTCACTAAACTTCAATGCAACAATCTTGTCCTGATCTACACGGACTGTGCATACCCCTTTCGGCAAGTACATAGTGACTAGAGTGTACTCAAAGTCTCTAGGCACACTGTCTTTGTTGATCGCACCGCGCTGAGGTGGTATGTAAGCAGGTAGGATGGATGGAACCAACTTCGGATTGGCCATATCATCTTTATGTTTAGTTCTTCTTTCTGCACCGGCTCAGGATGTTCTTGCTTGAGTAGTCAATGGGGAGGCTTGCACTCCTCTCGTTGATGATGCCTGTAAATATGTAGACAATCCTCTCTCCGACATGACTCTTTTGGCTCTGAGGCTAGTGAGTACCTCTCTTATAGATTCTTCAGCTGTGCTAAATTTGTCGGACATATATTCTTAGGATCAATATCTTGGGTTCTCAAAGTAACGTAGGTACTGTAATAGGGTATAGAGTAAGAGTGGAGTAATCATCGGTCACAATTCATGTAGTCAGTGGACTCAAATTCACAATTAGCAAAAGTGTCTTATGTGAATGGTGTGATGGAATAAGTAAGTAACTTTGTAACGGATATGGGGCTTCATTAACTCTTTTTCTATCCATTATGGTGAGGTATAACGGTCTGGTGATGAGCCATCAATGCTTTTCGATCCATTCGGAGCGGAAGTCGAATGGATATATTGGCCTCCAATGGCTATATTTCTTCACCATGGCGAAGTGACCCATGTCGATGTTCTGATATCCCGACGATGCTCCAATTTTGAAAATTTTCTTTCAGAGTGGTTCCCTCTGGAACCCTCTGTAGCCTATCGATCTTAACTCTCTTTTTACTTATCTTCCTAGCCTTCTTCCCCGTGAGGTTCGTCTCAGTAGTTCTTTTCCCGTTCTAATTCTTATTTTCCTTGGGCATAGTCACTTTGTGTTGCTGAGGTTCTCTCCCAAGACTCAGGGGTAATACTTCGTCTATATATGATACAGATACTCCAATCTTCTTTGAGTCCCCTAATTCTTTTGCAGCTTTGACATCTAGGCTTCTAGTGTCAAATATATTTTATTTGTTCTCATGTTCCTCAATCAACTGTGTGATCCTTCTGGTCATGAATTCTTTTAACTCTTGTCTCTATTGTTCTAAAACCTTTTCTTCTTCCTTCTTCCTGGCTTGATCTCTTTCAATCCAAGGTTTTCCAAGTAACATAGTAAATGGGGTGTTGTCCTCAATAAATTTGATAATATCAAATTCTTCCTTTGTCGAAGTTCCATTGAGATTCATAGATATATGAGTGAGCCTTCCACATAGGTTTACCAGTTTCCCTCTAAATAACCCTATTCTGCTTAGTGAATGGATCATAGCAGGCCTTCCTATAGCTTCCCACATTCTCTCTATCATAAAATTCACCTTTGTTTCCTCATCTAGAACATAGTTAATGTGGAAGTCTCCTATTCTTACCTCGATGCATTCTTTTTCATTAAAGACCTCTGATAATCTAACATGTCGGTGGTCAATAAAGGTGTCTTTCATCTGTAGTAATATCTTTTATGATTCTCTCTCGGGTTCTGCTATTCCTAGATCTGCCTTAGGGTTTTCTTCATTCAAATTCATGCCTTCAATCTTAGTAATCATTCTAGGGAAATTCAATAACTCGTGGTCCAAGGCTTTGCAATAGAGACAACTAGATCTCTCACCAGGGCATTCCTTAGCAAGATGTCCCGGTCTTCTGCAACTATAACATAGGGTTAATCCTCTCTTTATCTTAAATGATCCCCAACTTCTTTTGTACTACGCACCAGGATCATGGTAGCTATCCTACAAAAAATTATTTCTAGGATCCTACATCCATTTGTTAGTCCAAACATTCTTTCTATGCATAGGTATAACATATCTATCAGATCTATTCAAGTCAAACATTTTTTCATCTATTAATGCCCTATTTTTCAAGCTAGGACAGAGTCTATCAAACATATCTAGATCCATGCTCTAGAAACAAAAAAATTCACTTATCATACTTCTACAGAGCTCAAAGCTTTCAGATCTAAAAACTTTTAACTATTCTTACCTTTATGAGAGCACTCATCTTACAGATCTTACCTGTTTTCTTCAGAAACTTCCACTTTTACTTTTCTTAGAGAAAAAATCATTCAGATATCACTTCTTTTCTTCAGATCTAGCCTTCTCTTTTCAGATCAAGTAAAATAATACACAGTAGGGCACAAATCCATGCAGATAGCTTCCACAGTTTCAGGACAAATCTTTGCACAAAGCTTCTTCTCCCTTAGTTCCCAGCAATCACAGTTTCAGTCCCGGCAACGGAACCATTTGTTGGCACAAGGGAAGACCCAGGGTTCAATGCTATAGAAACACACCAAAAAAAACCTAACTACCAACCCTTTCGGAAACACCTGCGAAGTAGATGAAGTCTCACCTGAGGTAGAGGCAGGGGTGGTTGCAAGACTCAGGTGTCTGCAGCCTTAGCTGGGACACAGGTATGTGATTACAACATTTAGCAAGTACTTAGCATAGATCATTCATCAATATTCTACTTAGATCTACTATGCTGATAGAACAGACCATCACTACATTCACTTAGGTCTAGGTTATTTTAGCACTTAACAACAACAAGACAGATCAGATATGGTAGACCAAACACTTAGCATATTCATACACATTGGATTTAGCATTCATATACATCTCTAGCACTAATCATAAACAAGTCTGTCTAATCACATCTAAGCACTTAGCAATAGAAAACATCTAAGAATAAGCACAAAGCACAACACACAGTATTTACGTGGTTCACCCCCACCCTGGGGCTATGTCCACCAACTCTTCTTCTTTATTAACTTTAATCAATCCGATTACAGCATAGAGCTATCAAAATCCTACTCTGCATAGAACAGGAGATCTGTGAACACCTCTCCAGATCCTCCTTCCTTGAGTATATCTAGCACATAGCCTCCTTACAATCTATGCACTCAACACTTACAACACTTGCACTCAACTCTGCAAGTAAATTACGTAGATCAATTCTAGCACTAAGCCCTTGGCTAATCTTCTCCTTTTACTTACATCGCCTAGATATCTATTTATACATTGCACAAGTGGACCTAATCATGGGTAAACCCATGGGCCAACCCTTTCCTATTACATATTCCCAAAAAACAAAAAAGGACCCAAAAAGGGGGCCTATCTTCTACAATCTCCACTTCTCTTTGCGCTTCGTCTTTGACAAGTTGTTGAATTCCCCAAAATAGTCAAATATGACCAAGTGTTCCTCAAAACTTGGTCAAGGGCCAACAATTGTCCAGAACCCTAGTCTTGATTTTGTGCCATAAATCCTATCATTTCAAATTTATTCTTAAGGTTGGATTTCACATGGTTTAAAATTTTAGGGTCACTGCCAATGAGGATAAGTTCATCAAAATAAATAACAAGTATTACGATATGGTTTCCTACTTTATTAGTATAGACATTAGGGTTAGAATGACATCTAGAAAAGACAATGTCAAGAAGAAAACTATCCATTTTAGCATATGAAGACCCAACATCTTTCTTAATACCATATATATATTTCTTAAGGTGAAAAACAAGGATGGAGTCATTTTGAACATAGCCAAGAGGTTGTTCCATGTAAATTTATTCTTGAGGATCCACATGCAAGAAGGTGGATTTAACATCCATATGATGGACTTCCTATTTATGTGAGGTGGTAAGGGATAGAACAAGATGGATGTAATTCATTTTGGAAACATTGTAAAATGTTTCATTATAATCAATCCCTTCAAATTAAGAGAATCATTTGGAAACTAATTGAACCTTATGTCTTTCAATACTTCCATCTGATGCATACTTAACTCTATACACCCATGTAAATTTGAAAAGTTTTTCTACTTTTAGGAAATGTACAAGATCCAAAGTATTATTTTCCATTAAGGAATAATATTCTTCACTCATTTTTGTGTCCCAATATGGATGGTCAAAATATTCTACAAAGTTTTTTCAATCACGAGTCTCTAAAACTTGAGCCAAAAGAGAGGAGGCTCGATAGAACTATGAATGCATATAAAGTTGATCTATAGGATCAAAAATTATATCACTAGCTACTTATCATGTTGTATGAACCTGTACGACATTGATCTATAGGATCACCAACAATATCACTAGATACTTCTCATGTTGTATGGACCCATCTGGGAAGCTATGATGCTAGTGCGAGTTCATGTTCAATGGACTCAATTGAAGGAAGGTGAGAAAGTTGAGGTGGATTTTCATCCTGGCTATCATTATCTGAAGAAGAAAATAGAATAGGATCACTAACAAAAAATTTAAAAATAGAAGATGACATCGACATCGAAGATGGGATTGACATTGAAAATGGCTTGTATATCAAGAGATTTTCAGTAAAATTAACATCTCTCCTAATAATAATTTCATTGGAATGAGCTTGAAGAAGTCTATAACCTCTTACATCTTCAAAATATCCAACAAAAATGCACTTCTCACTTTTAAGTTGTAACACTTTCATTTTCTCATCAAGAATGTGAGTCTAGGCTTTACTACCAAACACATAGACATGGCTTACATTTGGTTTAATTTTATTGCATGATTCTTTCAGTGTTATAATTTTTAAATCCTTTGTAGGAGTGTGATTTACTATGTGACTAGCACAATTAATGGTTTCCACCCAATAATGAAAACTTGATCCCTTAGATTGGATCATACAATTTTCCATTTCCTTTAATGTGTGATTCTTTATCTCAGTAACACCATTTTGTTCTGGTGTGTATGGAACAATATATTGCATTTGAATGTGTTGTGCATTGTAGTAAGTTGTAAATTTATAGTTAACATGTTTGCCTCCATTATCTATTTTAACCTCTATAGTTTATGTCTAGATTACTTCTCCAGATGTAGTTGGGTCTATTTCTTAGAACTTAAGAGTGAATTTTTTTATATGTTTATGGCCTACAAGGCTCTTGTAGAAAGACATTATGGATATCAACTATGTAAGTTAAGAATAGATAATGGAGGCGAATATGTTAACAACAAATTCACAACTCACTGCATTGCATAGGGTATTCATATGTAATATTTTGTTTCATATACACAATAACAAAATGGTGTTGCTAAGAAATAATCACACATTAAAGGAAATGGAAAATTGTATGATCCAATCTAAGGGATTGAGTCCTCATTTTTCTCTAGAAGCCATTGATTGTGCCAATTACATAGTTAATTTCATTCACAAAGGGCTTAGAAAATATAACACTAGATTAAACATGGAGTAAAATTAAGCTAGATGTAAGCCACTTTCATGTGTTTGGTAGTGAAGCATGAACTCACATTCCTAATGAGAAAAGGAAAGCATTACAACCAAAATGTAAGTGCATTTTTTTTGGGTATTTCTATGTAAAGTGTTATATACTTCTTCAACCTCATTCCAATGAAATTATTATTAGGAGAGATGCTAAACTTGATGAATGACTCTCAACCTATGATTCTACTTCAAAGATTCTTCCTTCTTTGGCCTATTAATTGTCTTCAACATATGCATCATCTTCCATTCCAAAATTTTATATTAGTGATCCTATTCTAGTTTCTTCTTCATATGATCATAGTGAGGATAAAAATCCACCAACACCTACTCACCTTTCCTCAACCAAGGTTTGTTGAACATGAACCTACACTAGAAGAAGCTAGTGATATTAGAGATCGACATCATATATGTTCACATTTCTAGTGAACCTCCTCTCTTTTGGATAATCATAGAATCATGATGTAGAAACATTTGCACGATCTTATCACCATCTATATTAGTACACAACATTCAATCAAGAATAGCATTCATTAATGGTGAATGATACTTGGGATCGTGTACCTCTTTCAAAATAAAAATAAAAACTTCTCACATGTAAATGGGTGTATACATCTAAGTATGCATCAAATGGAAATGTTAAAATATGTAAGGCATGCTAGTGGTTAGTTTTCAAATGATTTTCTCAAGTTGAAGGGATTTACTATAATGAAATATTTACCCCTATATCCAAAACGAATTGTGTCTCCTTGTTCTAGCCCTTGTCACTTTACATAAATGGGAGGTCCATCAAATGGATGTTAATATTCCTTCTTGCATAGGGATTTGCCAAAAAAGTTTTGCATGGAAAAACCTCCTAGCTATATTCAAAATGACTCTAGCTTTGTTTATTGCCTTAAGAAATATTGCTATTGTATTAAGAAATCCCCTCGGGATTGGTATGATAAAATGGATATCTTTCTTCTTGACAACAACTTTTCTAGATGTCATTCTAACACCAAGTTCTATACGAAGAAAGCAGGTAACCTTCTCATAAAATATTTTCTTTATGTTAATGAATTTATTCTCACTGGTAGTGACCCCAAAATTTTGAACCATGTGAAATATATCCTTTAGAATAAATTTGAAATGATGGATATAGGATATTTGCGTTATTTCCTTGGCCTCCAAGTATTGCAAACCAAGGAAGGAATTTCCCTTTCCCATGAATATTGAAGAACTTAAGGAGACCGCAATATCAAAGCACATCCATAGATTTTCGATCATTCATGGAAATGTTTCCAACTCTGCATGCTCTCTCTCTCTCTCTCTCTCTCTCTCTCTCTCTCACCAAACTACAACCATCTTCATTTTCAAGGAAGTTTTTGAGAGTTTAGGTGCATTTTTCAAACGTTTACATAGGTACATGCACTTTCTAACAAGGATAGGTGCATGTACATGCATTTTTCCTTCACAAAATGTGTGCTAAAGGTCATCTACATGTACCCCATGTGAAGGAAAAGTGTGTGTGCATATTTCCTTCAGTAACAAGGGTACCCAATAGTAAAAATTTTGAAAAAAAAAAGAAATTAGCTTGATGAAAAGGAAGAGGGAATACAGTAAGATAACCTAGTCTAGGAGAAATAAAAAATGACTAGTCGGATGCTCCACAATCTCTTGTTGAATGTTGAGGTTATTTTGAGATACAAACCAACCTATGGTAAAAAAATCAAGATCAATTGTTAATTTTCATTTTTACATGTATTTATTTGGTTTTATACCCACTTTCCTATAGTTTGAAATTCCATTGACATATTATTATGAATTGATTTCATTGTTCTAATGTTTGATGATGTCATTTTTTGTGATTTTTGTAGGTATATGAGAGTGTCCAATGGTGTTTGTGCTGTTATGATAATTAGGCACTTAGAAGTTAGTTAAGATCAACTTGTTCTAATGTTTCATTAGGTTAAAGTGAATTTATTAGTGTGTTTCTTTAGTATGCATTAGTATGCATTTGTAGATAGGAAATACGACGGTCACAATATGTTTCTGACATAGAGTGATCCAACGACTCATATTCTCCTCGATCCAAACAACTATATTGATTCATGAATTAGCACCCAATCGATCCATGATATCTATTTAAAGATCATGGAGGGTCATTTGTTGATGATCGATTGTCAGAAACTCTCTTGTAAAAAAATTTGTAATATTTTCTTTTGAATTAATAAATTGTTCAAAGTGGCTATGTTAGCTAGGTCTATGGCTATTTCCCCAGAGAGGTTTTACCACTTGAAAACATGGGTGTGTTGATCTTTGATATAATTGTATGAGTGGTTACTGAAGGTGTTCGTCCTCTACTCGAGTATATGTATTATTGAACATGGTATTTGTTAAGCCCTAATATTGGCACATTACCCCTTAATTGGGGCATATTATATTAGTAATGTTATTTTATTTATGTCGGCTTTAGGCCATTAGTTGTAATTACACCTCCTAGTCTCCTATATATACCAAGGAGACATTTTCATTTTGAATCATCTTGTACTTGAACATTTAAGTGAGGTAAAAGGAGGTTGCCCCCTCAAAGAGACTTATTATATGAAATTATCTCTTTTTCAAGGCGTTGAGTACTTTTTCTGAGGTTTTTCTATACTATATTGATATTTGGTTCTTAACATATGGTATCAGAGCTCAAGGTCTTGGGGTTTCACAGCTACATCTAAGACACCTTGGAATTTTTGCTATAAATTCTTTTCTACAATGTTTTAGAAGGAACTTCTTGGAGGATATTTAGTAGATGGATCAATGTACGTTGGGCTCAAAATTCAGCTCCTAGGGCCTTATACTTTCGTAGATACAACATGTACAAGATAGGGTTATGGAATCATCCTAAACTGAGTCATTACGAAATTTTCTCTATAAAATTTTTTTTGTAATGTTTCAGACCCTGAAATTTGGAGGATATTTACAGAAATTAGTAAGGTATCTATGGTAAAAATTTCATCTTCTGGGTCATCTTAAATTTGTATATACACCCTATGTAAGATAGGGTATCTGACTAGTCCTATTGACTAATCTCAAGAATGTGTTCCAGGTAAAACAATCATAACTTATTCCTAGAGTATCCAAATTGAATGGGACTGGTTTCATTGGATTGTGGACATTCTGTAGTATTTATGGTGCGAGTTTCAAAATTTAATATCAATTATTTTGTGCGGGGCACACTATACAAGTGAGATCTCCTAGAAATGCCAAAAATCAGTAAGTTGTGGGGAAGTTACCGTAAATTCCACTTGGAACATCCAATTTTGATCAGACCTATGGAATTGCAGAGAAGAAATATCATAGAACTACATAAAAGAAATTTTCATACCCAGAAGGACCGAAACTTGGGAGATACAATAGAAGAAATATTGTCTAGTAGAACCACCTCAAAATCAAGGTTCAAAAGTGATACTTGGCCAACATGCCACCCAAAAAGGGAACCTCTACACCAAATGAGCCTCCAGACAATCCTACTTGGACTCTTTATGAAGGTGAAGAAATGAGAAGGGACATAAATGATTTACAAAAGAAAATAGTAAAAAAATATGAACTACAAGAGATGATGGATGGTTTAAAATGGGAGATCATGGAAGTATTGAAAAAAGAAGAACCATTATCATGGTTCAAGCAACCATGGCCCATTATGTTATTTGATCATAATAGAGCTTATCGGCCGATACGATATATCGGGAATAGCCCATTTACTCGCCTAGGTCCTGTGAGGACCGAAGTATCTCAATATTT
>ML782411.1:1294949-1323070 GCA_009831015.1 Picea engelmannii
AAAAGCTACATGGCAGCCCAAAGATTATTGTAAGTGACAGAGATCCCATCTTCACTGGACATTTTTGGACAGAATTATTTTCTTGTTTGGGTACTCAATTGGCTCATAGCTCATCCTATCATCCTCGATCTGATGGACAAACTAAGATAGTGAACAAATGTCTAGAAGTCTACCTTCATTGTTTTGTCTCTGATAAACAAACACAATGGTTCAAATGGTTACCCTTGGAAGAATGGTGGTATGAAACTTCCTTTCATACTACAACAAAAATGACACCATTTATGGAACTTTATGGATACCACCCTCCTTCCGTCACTTCTTCTCTAAAATAAAAATCTAAGGTTCAGGCAGTGCAAGATCACATTGAGAATCAACAACAAGTTCTCCAAATATTAAAGGACACCCTGACCATGGCATAGAATCGCATGAAACAACAAGCAGATCAACATCGTAGTGAAAGAAGTTTTGAAGTAGGGGATTGGGTGTTTTTAAGATTACAACCATACAAACATATGTCCCTCAAGCAAGCCAAGAAGGATAATAAATTATCACCAAAGTACTATGGCCCTTATAAGGTGTTTCAAAAGATTGGTACTATGGCATACAAATTGGAGTTGCATGCATCTTCACAAGTACACTCAGTTTTCCATGTTTCATGCTTAAAGAAGGTTATAGGCAACAAGATCCCAATTCAAACTATATTTCCAGAACTTGATGAGGAAGGAAAATTCATATTGGAGCCTGAAGCCATCACCGACACAAGAATTCACCAGCTGAGGAATAGATCCATTTCAGAGTATCTCATTAAATGGAGGAAACTACTGGCTGAAGATTCCACTTGGGAAGATGAGTCTTTTATACAGAAGCATCCAGAGTTACTCAAGCATTGCAGACACACTTGTCTCAAGGGTAGGGGCATGTTAAGCCCTAATATTGCCTCATTACCCCTTAATTGGGGCATATTATATTAGTAATGTTATTTTTTTATGTCGGCTTTAGGCCATTAGTTGTAATTATACCTCCTAGTCTCCTATATATACCAAGGAGACATTTTCATTTTGAATCATCTTTTACTTGGACATTTAAGTGGGGTAAAAGGAGGTTGCCCCCTCGAAGAGGCTTATTATCTGAAATTATCTCTTTTTCAAGGCGTTGAGTACTTTTTCTGAGGTTTTTATATGCTATATTGATATTTGGTTCTTAATAGTATTACAATGCATTTGAAGACCCACTCCCAATGTAGATCGAGATCTTGAAGTCGTGTTGCCGCATATCCAGTTTCTACCATTTCCATACATTCATAGGATGAAAGGATTGTTCCATTTCATCTGGATCACTCATTTAAGTTAGGAACACTTTTTATTTCACTCGAAAAGATTTATGTTTTCCCAAGATACCACCATTTTAGTCAGATCCAAAGGTATAAAGCTTGAATACGCCCTTTTAAATTTTTACAAAGATAATATTTTTGTTTTATTTGTGTTTTTTGTTTTTTATTTTTGGTTTTCTACTCTTTTCGAACTATGTATTTTATTTTCCCTGTGCTCTATGCGATCTTGGAAAAAGAAACAGAGTAGAAAGGGTTTTCCTGTGTGCATATGTTTTTTTTTCGTGCACTTTGTGTGATCTTGGTAAATTAGAAACAAAGGGAAAACATACATTTTTTGGGTAAGCTAACCGAGATATAACCCTTGTTGTTGTCGAGAATAATTTTTTTTGGTGTGTGTGAATGCATGAAAATAATTTTTTGTTGAGAATGCACTTCAAGTTCATATTCCACCACAACAACTACAATAACAACAACAACAACACCCTCAATCCTCCTTAATAATATAATGTGTTTTTCACTAGTTCACTTGGTTGAAAGTTACTTTACTTAGTAAGAGGTCTTGAGTTCAAGTCTCTTTTTTTTTAAAGTTCATGTATTCATTATAAAGTGCATTTCACTTAATTGTAAAAGTGAATCACTATTAAATAACTTTAATATTTTATTTTAAGTTATTTTTTGCATGCAACTTTCATTTACAAAGTAACCTCATTGTAAAAGTGATTCCTTCTTATTCTATAAAAGTGGGTCACTTCATAAGTAACTTATTTAAAAGTGAGCTTATAGGAACACTTAGGAGGAGCATCACCACATGGAGCATCTTCTAATTTCCATATGGATCCTTGGTTATCGTTTATGCCTTTTTTTTCAAAAGGGAACAACTTTCACATCTGAAGTCCACTTTCAATGTCATTCTTTTTTAAACAATCTCTTTTTCAACAAATTTCTATCTAGACCATCAGTTATAGCCTATAAATACATATTTTGTACATATTTAATATGGATTCTCTTAGTGATGTTTTACTTACCAATACCAACTAATTCTTATGAAAATCCCATATGGAGGATGTGTTAATAAGTAAAGGATTGTACCAGATTACCTTAGGAAAAAAGAAAGAACCCATTGATGATGAAAATAAAGTCAAATGGGGTGATAATAATAAAAACAAAGCACATGGACTAATTGGAATGACCATCTCTCCTGATTTAAGGTTTCACCTTCAAGGAATTGATGGCCCAGATAAATCTTGGGAAAATCTTGAAGTTGTGTTTGGTAAACACAATATTATTTGAGCCCACTAGATAGAAAATTAGTTAATGACCTTAAGTCCCAATGATTTTTCTTTCATTGAAGATTATTTATCTAAGTTCAAAATACTTGGCATTTTATGTATAGACTACAAAATATATCTCAAGGAAGACATATGCATCTACATTATTCTTTCTAATCTTGGTAGTGCATATTCTGTGTTTGTATCAACCTTTTATCCCACCAGAGAAGCTCTAGGGAGTTCTTACCAAAATACCTATCTTGAGTATTTTTGTGATTCTTTGATTAGAGAGAAAGATCAACTTGCACAACTTGGAGTGATTAACACTACAAGTACCTCTAACAAAACCCTAGTGGCTCAAAAGAAAGATAAATCCACAAATCCCAAGAAGTAACATCCTCACCACAACAACAAGTGAAACAAGGGTATCAAACCCTCTTAGCCATCTTCCACTCCTAATGGTGACAAAGGAGAAAAATCTAAAAGTCAGAAGATTGATAGACATTACAACTTTTGTGGTAAATATGGTCATGTGGATTCCTAATTTGTTCATAACATGGAAACTTTAGAAGCAGCGATGAAGAAGCACAACATCAATATTGATTCTTCTTATTCTAACTCTTGTTATGATGGACATGCACTTTCTTCTTCTACTTTCTCCTTCAATGCAACTTTTACTTCTTCATATTCATATGAGTGGAATGTTGATTAAGGATCATGTCAGACAGATGGCTTAGGTTGATGGATAGTTGGTATGGATTTTTGGTTGTCATTGATGTCAACCCTTGGAGAGTGATATTGTAGATTGATGTCAACCCTTGGAGAAGTCTGGTAGTGAATTCTGGTAGCACAAAGGCATGGGTAAGGGACCCAAGTCTTTTTGAGGTATAAAGGCATGAATATCATTGAATTTATAGGTAATACTATTCTATATGGATAATATATATCATGTCATTTCCAGTGATATGTGGAACGTCACATAACTCCTCCCAATTAGAGAGGTATGGCCATATGAAGTTGGAGAATCCTCATGACTTATCTAGAAGCCCCTAGAAGGTCAAAGAAGTCAATTATTCTAGAAGTTGCTAGAAGAAGTGTACTAGTCAAATTGATGGTAACTAGGAGTTAATCATGGGTATAGTTGTTGCATTAAGAAAATAATTAAAAATAAATTAGTGGCAACAAGAAGTTGTGAGTTTGGTAATTATGGTAAATTAGTTGTGATGAGAAGATTGAATAGTCAAAGTGGTTGGCCAAGAAATAAATTAATAATAAAGTGGTTGCAACAAGAAGTTAGTTAAGGGAAAAGAAGTTATGAATTGACTAATTATAGAAAAGTTAGTTGCAACAAGAAGTTGTGAGTAAGATAAATTATTTAAATAATAAAGTAGTCAAAGTGGCTGCAAAGAGAAATTATTTAAATAATAAAGTTGTTCCAACAAGAAGTGGCGAGTTTACTATTTATGGATAAGTCAAAGTGGTTGCAAAAGAAATTAATTAAATAATAATTTAGTTTCAACTAGAACTGGAGAATTTACTATTTGTAGCAAAGTGAGTTAGAAGTGGACAAGTGGTTAGAAGTGGGTTAGACCTAAAAGAAGAAAAGTGGATTAAGTTGGTTAGAAGGTAATCCATTGAGGAAGCTACATGGAAGTATAAATAAGAGAGAAAGGCTTTCCCATTAATACCTATTGAACATCATTGAATAACTATTTTGTGAAAGGTTATTTGTGAAGGTATTTTTGATAGAGAAAAGTGCGGCAAAAAAAGTGCAACATGAAAAGTGCGGTAGAAAAAATGCGGCAGAAAAAGTGTGGTAGAAAAACTGCGGCAAGAAAAGTGTAGTAGAAAAATCGCACAAGGAAAAGTATGGCAGGAAAATCATGGCAGAGAAATCACAGAAGAAAAAATGCGGTAGAAAAATCGTGACAAAAAAGTGCAGCAGAAAAATTATGGCAGAAAAATAGCGGTAGCAAAACCGCGGCAACAGAGCGCTACAAGAAGAAAAAAGGTATGGTTTTCATATGTGTAGTGTTGAACTTATGAGTCTAGTTGATGGTTTTCCTTGTAAATATTTTGGATTCCCTCTTGGAAGTTTAGGTCTTGTTGTAGTATGGTTTTGAGGAAGATCTTATTGAGGGCTCAACACAGCCTAAAAGCTTAATGAAATTTTATCACTTTTTGGGTACCACCTTTTTTCTTTTACTGTCTAAATTGATTTCACTTTGGGGAATAGTTTATTTTTGTTTTGTTTTCATGAATCTTATCAATCAATTCAGGTTTGTTTGAACTTGTTAAATGAAACCTTGTGTTTAAAAAGAACTTGACATATGAACAAGAAATTTGCAGTTAAGATTGCGACTGACGTGCTTGTTATCGAATTAATCGGTAAGTGCAGACACAAACAGATCTACCTAGTTTCGCTTCGAAACTAGAACAAAACAAGACAATATACTAAACTTCCCTTAGATTTAAGTTATCAAATAGGAAGAGGATCCAAAACATACCTTTTAAATGTTGTAGACCTGACCTTCCCAATGTGATCCCAGCTTCGTTGTAAGGCTTATGGAGAAGTATCTACAAAGAAACACAAGCCAACAAAGACAAGAATAACAGAGTCTATTCGATATGAAACTATGTATGTGATCAAGGAATCATACAATATGGACAAATAACATTCATATAGGAAATAAAAGTATATATGTATTAAAGAATGTGGAAGAAAGATACAACTAGATGCCTTGATAAAGTCAGGTTCCTTCCAACAGTTCCTTGCTTCCCACACATTTCTACTCCACAGATTATGAGACTGTATATTTTATAGCTACTCACAAACTATCTTGACAAAGAAAAGATCAAAGCCAACATAGGCCCAAAAACTCCAAGCTACAAAAATTACTCAAACCCAATCAAGCTCTAGCCAACTAACTTTCCCCATGAGAACTCCTCTCCTTTTATAGGATGAAAAGGATAGGGTGAGGAGGTTAGGATGATCCCAAAAAATCAGGGATACGACTGAGATCCAAACCGATCGGAGGCCACCTCACCCTCGAAGCTTCTCATTCTAGAAGCATCGAGAAGATTCTCTTTTTCCCATGTATGAAAAATCATCGCACCCTTAGAACTGAGAAAACTACGACGTTTCCATGGGATACTGTGGTGCAACCTGTGACGATCTAGGAACACTGAGCAAGGTGCGACAATCCCACTTTATGAGGTTTTTACAAAGAAAAATATAACTTCATTTCTCAGGAAAATTTCATCTTCATTTTTCTTCAGGGATTAAGGAAATTGATCCCTCTAAAGACAAAGGATAGGTTTACATCATTAACGGTCATAGGGTGACGAAAATAATTTGTAACAGATATCCCCCAATAGTATGAAGTTAGAATAGAGTGATAGCTGAAATATTTTATTGAGTGTGTGTAGGGAAAAAGGAACACATCGGTCAAAAACCTACCAACAAACAAGGAAATACAGTACAATAATATATCATCACTGAGGTATGCATTCCCATACTCAGAATACAAATGAATCAAAGCATAAATGTCGACTACAAAGATCCATGTCAAGTACAACAGGTCATGGACACCAAACATACACTGTGGATCCGTGCCATTATGACTCAAATCTGAACATAGCCACTATTGTTCCTGAGTCTACACTTAAGGCTATAAAGTGTAGAGTCTAAGCATCTGAAAAAAGAAAAGGGGGGGAGACAACTTCAGGGGATGAGGCTATAGCTGATCTCTGAGCTATCTTTTCCTAACTTCCAAATATTCTTGAATACTGATATCTTGTACGATGGTGGACCATGCACGTTCAAGCTCTGTCCGAGTGATGGCAGTCTTAAGTATGGTATCGAAAAGATTCAAAGCGATGCTGGTTTGACCCGATAAGTCGGGTTCAATGTTGGGTTGCCTTACGACAGGTGCAGTCATGGGGAGAACAAATATTTTAAAAGAGGGTTGATGTTTTAAAACACCTATCAAAATTTTAGATTATACGAGGAAAATTCAGTGAAGCCACACAAAGGGTTTAACTAAATTGAAGGCCTTTTTTCGTAACTGAGTTAAAATCTTGAGACTGTGTATGAAAACATAGAGTTGTCAACAATGTGGGGCAGCAATTTCAGAGGAATCCCACGCTATGGCAAGAGAAGAAAAGATAGGAATACCTTGATGAAAGCATATAATGTAGAAATCTAAATAATTCACAGGTCTTGTACCTGCTAGTAGCTGATACAAAGGAAAAAATGTAAATAACTAGATATCTAGAACTTGATCACCATAGTAGAAGTTGTACTAAATTGCAGCTAAAACATTCATCAAATACATATATGTAAAAGAAATGACATGAAGCATGAAATATAGAGGAAAAACACATAACTCAATCTTGATGGAATATGGAGTCTTCAAATCGCTTTGTATTAATCCTGGCTAAAAGAAACTTTCTCTATTACAATCTTACCACCGGCCAAAAAACCACTTCTATTACAATCTTTTTTCTATTTAAACAAACTTATGAACATCTAGAATTCCGATCGTTCTGGAAAATTGTCAGTTACACATGGATAATTGGAGCGTCTCATCTCCTCATCTTTTTCTTCCCTCGTAAGGGCGGAGAACCTTCCTTTCCCTACCCTTCGGGTCCTAGAAATAGAACAAGTTGACATCTATCATCATTTAGCAACAAAAACCTGCCCCTTCACCTGCTCGATGAAAATGACACACCTCTCCACCAACTGGGCTATCAACCTGGAAGGCTCTGCTTGGTTGCTTGCTTCAAAGGTGTAACAACTCTTCGCGCGTTGTGGCAACCTTTTCCCTACTTGTCAGTCCTTTGTGATGATGGAGCATAATTGTAAACTTGGTTGTACTATCCATTTGTCCACTTGGGCCATATCGACCTGGCTTATCTGGGATATCTCCACTTGTTCCTTCTCCATGTTTTCTTTGATGTCCAATAGGTGTTTAGCTATATTGATTTTTCCCAGCGTCTCAACATTGCTTTCCTTATCAAGGTTTAACAAACTTTTACTTATCAAAGATAATGTTTCCTCACAAGAATTCATCACTTCATTAGCTCTCCCCTTGCTTTATGATATATTCTGCTTTCGGACCTTCAGCTGGATATTTCCTCTAGTTTGTTATGCGATGGATAATTTGGAGTTGTCGACTGTCTCTACCTTCGTTGTAGCTATAACAACGTCTTGGAAAGAAACCCGTGCTGCCCCAGCTTCTCTTTCTCTCAAAGAAATATTTTCTAACACTTGATCTATCGTCTGAAAATGGTTTTGAATGGTTCCTACTTTTACAAGTAAGTTTTGTTGAGCCATTAATACCTTATGTTGGATTTTGGCGGCCTGGGATTTGAACACTTTTATGTCTAAAACCTTATTCTCGGCCACATCCAATTTTGATTGCAACTCTATAATTTTTTTCCCCTGCTGGCTTACTTGTGTTTGGCTAATTTGCGTTGATTGGTGCACCTGCTCGAGGTTAGACCTAAGCTTCTCGATCTCCTGCAGGTTGGCTATTTGGTCTTGCTCAGGGATTTTTCTCACCTCATCCTTGACATTCACTTCAGCAGTAGCCACTTTAGCTTCTAAATTGTTGATCAAGAGGTTCTTTCATTTCAACTGGGCCTTTAGAGTTCCAACTGAGTATTGATTTGCTATAGCATAAGCCCCTAGTGTTCCCGCTATCTCATCTGCGAATTCTTCCTCTTTCACGGCCTATCCATCTGTCATGATTTTAAATTTTTTAGCCATTACTCCCTCCCTTTGATATAATCCTTGCCTCACCACGACCTTCCTTTTTTTATCAAAGAAAAATTCGTTGGGAGGCCGCTTCTCTACGAAAATGGGCGTCAGTTCTTCATTGAAGATCCAGCCTGCATCGGGATCCCCGTTTGTGAACTGTAAGGGTGTGACAATGGCGATTGGACTACCTATTTCCTTGGATGGTTGTTTCGGGGTAGCATCTGTGGCCAACTTGTTTGACGTGAGTGGTAATGAGTCGCCTGACTCCTTCGAGGGCATTTCTGTTTGACCTTGGGCCTGCTTACCCAGCGTACCCTTTTCGGGGTTTCCTTCCTGTTGGTAGGGGATTTTGGCTCCTTTCTATGGGGCTCTGGACTCCCCTATTTTCTCTTGGTTCTTCTCCTTTTTAGGACTTGAGTCTTTTGAAACTTTGACCCCTGTCTTCGGTGTGACCGGAAGATTTGGGTTCTAACCTTGTAAAATCTGAGGGAGACAACTCCATCGGTGCTCCTGGAATTAAAATAAATCGGCCTTATCTCTGGGTGGCAGGGCTTGAATCTACCTCAAGACTTCCAAGTAGGACCTCGCACCCCGAAATATTTTATCATGAGGGGAATCCTCATGTTCATATATCTTCAGGCCACAACTCGCTAGGTGATTGCTTACAACCCTATTAGGGTCATGCTTCTTGAACTCAATATCCCCCAGCTTCATTTCTTCTAAAAACATAGCCTCAACTTTGGCATGGCCAAAATCTAACAAGGAATATGCACCAATATGAATAGGGAAGAGCGGTCATACCATATTTGATATGAATATTCCGTAAATGAATTCTTTGGCATTATCCTCCCAAAGCTTCTAGTGGTAGACATGAATAGGCTATGTATTAGATGGAGCCCAACTCCAGTTCATTAGTGGGAAGGGTGTCATGAAGCAGATGGCATCCATGATGTAAGAAGACATAAAGAATGAAGTCGCTTTCTTACCTTCCCTCTGCGCTCGATATTCGATAATTCGAATGGTCAGACTATCAGACAACAGTTTGGCCCAGTCGAAGGAGAATCCCTCAGCAACTATATGAATGAATGGTACCCATAGGAGGAAAAAATGGGTAGTGTCCTCCCTCCCATACAACCTGCAGGCCATCATTGTTGTGTACTTGAATTGTGTCTCAAAGGAAGAGACTGAATGGATCCCGTTAGTGTCAGCGCATAATTTTGCGGGGTGTGAGACCCAATCTCTGATCAGATCCAACAAATTCTTCAGTACTGCTTGCACTCCTTCTTCTTGAAACCTTCTAGAAATTCAGCATTGTAGGTGAGGTTCAATGTGGGTGACAATTTATTCATTGCACGCAAATGTTCTGACCTGAAAGTTCCAATCGTTACCTTTTGTTCATTGATAATTGTTCTGGTTGGGGTATCCACATGGTCCAGCGCCCACCTGATCATATCATAATAGGGAATAATATGGGGCCTTGCCGCTATTTTGTGCATCTTTTATTGAGCAATGATTTTGTATTTGGTTGATAAGTCATCGTTTTCATTGTCGCTAGAATCATTCAAACAACTTACAGACTCGGATTGCAGAATGTTGTAAACGTATGACCAGGTCTTGATAGCATTAATACTTCGCGGAAAGGTATCAGAAACCACATATAAACCCTAACCTGAACTCTCAATAGCTTCCTTGGACATTTTTTATGGATCCATGATAGAGAAACTTGCAGCTAGGCCTCCTGTCGAAAAAATTGAAAATCACAAAACAACGGTTATCCTAGTAAAATGGTTCTTTGTGCAAATAGAAATAAAAACTGAAATAATGAGGGAAAACTCTCCATCTTGGTCATTTAAACCCATGGGTTTCCTTTCCAATAGAATGGTCGAATCGCTTAATAGAAAGATTTAGAAGTAAAAATGAGATCCTACTATCTGTCACCTCACTACAATTCAAATAAATGCCATAAATGCTTGACGAGTCGAAACACGAAAAAAAAAATGCAAAAATATTTAAAACTCACTCCGTAGACGGTGCGTGTTAAAGGTTCTTTAATGCATTGATTAATCCAGTTTGTTTCCTTTAATTAAGTACATTTTAGTCTTTAATCCCCCTTTTTCGGCATTCTCCATATCGAAATATTTCACTCCTAACATTCGAGCCCCCAAAACCCGAAATCGTGATGATGCGATTTATTTGATTACTCGTGATCTAACTTAAGCTCTTGATTAACCCACACCTAATTAATGAATATCACAACTTCACAACTCGGAGCTACGAAGGTGTTGCTTTTTGGGAGAGCGATCGTCGAGTCGTGAAATCACGATCGTGCTTAACCAAGGTTTAAAATGATTTACTTATGACACTAACCTGGGTAAACTTTAAAACCATTATCACCACTTTGCGTGTCGGGATACTAACGATAGTGGGTAGCGTCATGAAATAAATGAAATCCTGAAACTAGATTTTTGGCTTTTAAGTATCACATCTCACTTATTTAGGAGAAAAGGCAGCTCCAACATAGGCTCCAACTAGGGATCTCGCCTCCTCGCGGGACAAGAATAACAGTAGACCGAGTGTCTGTATGGGTAGATGGAGTCATCAGTTTGCTTCTAAGAAACCGATTGAGAAAGGGGATATAGGGAGAACCTTGAGGTTCCAAAATTAAATCTGGAAAGCTTAGAAACTAGGCACGCTTTCTAATCTTAGCCGCAGACCACGGTAACTTTCCCTTCCTCGGTACTAAAATCGAGTCTGCTCAAGATGGTCCAAACAAATGTTAGGAAATTCAACAGATCCTGTAGGTTTTGTCTTGCATCAACGAAGTAAAATCCATTCTTTTAATTAAGGAGTCCTGCGATAAACCTGAGATGTAGATCCAGTTTTGAGAAATCTAATTACCAGATCATAGTATGATTTATGTATGATAGCCTTACTGATATATTATACATTGCTTCACTGCCAGCAAGCCTATTTAGTACCCTGGTGAAGTTATCTGGTTCCCTTTATTGAAATTCCTTTCACCACTCCAAACTGTAATCTTTCATTTAGATGCTGAGATGAGGGCAATCATTTTTATGAATTTCCTTTCATCATCTCTTTGGACTAGATGGGGGAAATCAATTATGAATTTCCTTTCACCATCTACCTTATACTTTACTTTTGAAGAGTGGAGTGGGGGCAATCAATTTGTATAAATTATACCAGGGGTGATATCTATGTAAAATTAGTAACAGAGGCCTATTGACTTGCTTTGAGTGCTCTGGACCAACTTTCTCTTAACCTTCACAATGCCTTAGTCCATAGGAAAATAGGGGAGAATTCATTTCCAGGGGTATTCTTTTGAGCAAGACTTAACCATTCGAAATCTGTTGAAAGACCTACGAGAGTTAGGATCTGCCTACGCATGGCTTTATTCAGCGGGGAACCGAGAAGTCGTGAAGACCAGGCTTATTTCCCGAGACGTTCACCAGTTTCCCAAATTTAAGCGAAACCTCCTTTCCTCTATGGATGGTATGGGCAACAGACTAGAGCTTAAGGAGAGAGGGCCATGGATGACAAAGGGAAAGAGAGAAGGCTATGGACCTCTAAAATTGAGAAAGTTAACATGCAATCCTGACTCAGGTGAATCCCTCATACTTGTGAGACCACTACTGCGTTTAATTGATATTCATTTGAAAACCCAGATACTTTGGAAATTCATCCCTTTCCTTACCACTTCATTTTCTTCTTAAGAAAAAAAAAAATATTCTTTGTCACCTGTTTCAGGTGGGTCAATTTCTGGATACCTTACCTTCCCTTTCTCCTTTCACAGTTTGGGTTGTAATTCAGAGGCATGTATGAAACAACACGAAGGACATCAGGTCTTTAGGATTTATGGGATCCTGGGCATCAAAATTTATGTCTCTACTTCTAGGAAAACAACAACGTGCTTTATTCGCGATTTAAGTGAACTTACCGAAAAATTTTATAAAAAGGAAAAGGAAAACAAACTAGTATATACAATGGAGATTTGGGACTCATTTACTGCATATAGTGCTTTAAATACATTGACAGGGGCACTGAGAGTTTTGCCATCCAAATTCTCTAACATAAATGAATTCTTCCCTTCAAAAGTTGAGACTTTGAACGGTCCGTACCAGATATGATCAAATTTACCATGTTTTGTCGAATCTTCCCTCCTAGCATCCCATTTCAAAACCAAATCATCTGGGAGGACATCCCTATTTTTGGCCTTATGATCAAACAACACTTTCATGTTGTCCTGGTATTTATGCATCCTTGCGTTCACCTCGGTCCTACATTGTTGGACCTCGATCAGCTGATTTATTCTTCTCGTGACATGGTTTGGATCTTCTCTCTCATATTGCCAGAGCTTCATTACAGGGAGTGCCAAATTTATAGGTAAAACCACATCAGTCCCATACACCATTTGAAAAGGAGAAGTACCAATGGATTTCTTCATACCTATCCAATTTTCCCATAAGGCATATTTTAAGTGTACATGCCAAGATCTTTTGTTTTCACTCAACACCTTCTTAATTATGGTAATCAAACTTTTATTTGATGATTCGGATAACCCATTACCTTGAGGGTAATATGTTGTGGAGTGGCCCAATACGATGTTATATTTTTGGAAAAATTTGACCATTGCCATAGACTTGAATGCCTGGGCATTATCCGTCACTATATTTCGGGGACAACCAAATCTGGATAGTATGCTCTCTTCCAAGAAATCGATCACCACTAAATTGGATGGCTTCCTAGTCGGAATAGCCTCCACCCATTTGGTGAAATAATCTATGGAGGTGAGGATCCATTTGTGTTGAGCGCTGGAATTTGGGTTGATTTCACCTATAAAATCTAACCCCCATTGTTGAAAAGGGGCTTCGGTTTTGATAGGAACCAAAGGTAACACTAGAAGCTTTTGTTTTCTTGCAAACAACTGGCAAGGGTTACAGGCTCTGACTTTGACATTGACATATGAGAAAAGTTTAGGCCAATAATATCCTTCCCTCGGGATTTTATAAGTTGTTTCCCTCGAGGCATGAGGCCCTCCACACACTCCTTCCTGGAATTCATTTATGACCCCCTCTGTTTCTGATTCTACCAAAAATACCAGTAGGAAACCAAAGGGGTCCTTCCAATACAATTGACTTTTGGATATGCAGTACTTCACCGCATGCAACTTCAATGTCCTGGCTTTAGCTGGAGACAGATCACTAGGGCATTTCAGGGTCAGTAGGTAGGACACTGTATCTTTATACCAATATGATAAGACAAACTTCTCTTCAATTCTTGAGATAACTATTTGGTCGTTGGGTTCGTTTGCATCCCCCTGTCCCTCATATCCTTATAGGTTATTTATTCCAAGCACTCTTAAATTTGATTATGCCAAGAGCTTATCCAGACCTTGTCCCTTTACAAGTTTTGTCAGTTTTACCTCTAGGTCAAACTCTTGAATTTTAGCGAGCCACCAACCCCTCTTTCCATCACTGTCAGGCTGGATGCATATATCCTTCACAGAACTGGTGGGAATGTATGTGATTACCTTGGAGTGTAGCACATAAGTTCTAAAATCCTTCAAAGACTTAACCATAGCATACGCTTGTTTCTCCATTATATCATATCTCAGTTTAGCATCTCTAAGGATTTTACTAAAGAAGGCTATTGGTTGCTCGAAACCCTCTTCATTCTTCTGGAGGAGTACTTCCGCCACTGTGTGTTTAGAGGCGAATGAGAAAATCAGGAAATCCTTTAGGTAATCAAGGCTTGCTAATATGAGCGCTTTGCTGATAAATTTCTTGATGCGTGAAAATGATGCTTTAGCCTCTGCCATCCATTTCACTTCGTTGTTCTTCTTGAGCATATCTGTGATCAATTTCACGATTTCAACAAAGTTTGGGATAAATCTTCTCAAAAAAATTATTTTTCCTAAAAATGACTGAATTTCTTTTATATTCCTAGGAATATTTACGGTGTCTATAGATTCCACCCTTTTAGGGTCGATTTTAATTCTGTCCCGAGACACAATGTGTCCCAAGACTTTACCTTCCCGCATCACAAAGTGAGACTTCTTGGGGTTTAAAGACAAACCAAATTTTCGGCATTTTTCAAACGTTTGCTTCAGGTGTAGTAGATGGTCTTCGTTGGATTTGGAGAAGACAGTTAGGTCATCGGGGTAGATAACCACGAATTTATCTTTTTCACTGATGAGGTGATGTCCATAGTGCACTGGAAGGTAGCACCTACATTCATCATACCAAAAGGAATTTTTTCATACATAAATGTGCCCCAAGGGGTGGTGAAAGTTGTTTTTTCTTTATCATGCTCGTTGACGGCAATTTGATTATAACCGGAAAACCCATTGATCATCGACATCCTATTTTCCCCGACTACCTTTTCCAAAACGTGATCCATTTTGGGTAGAGGATAGTTATCTTTGAGAGAGGACTTGTTTAGATTTCTAAAGTCTACACACAGCCTGATCTCCCCACTTTTCTTCCTAACCGGGACTAAGTTCACCACCCACTGAGAGTACCTAAGAGGTACAATAATTTTTGCATCTAACATCTTTTTCACTTCTCTTTTGACCAGAGGCAGTAAAATGGGGTTGATTTTTCTGAGCTTCTATCTAAAGGGCTTAACACTAGGTTTCAAAGGTATATTTTTTTCAATCACAGAGGTATCATAGGTTATGAGCTCATCGTAAGACCATGGAAAGACATCTTTATACCACCTGAGTAAGTCCTTATGCTTTCTTTTTATCTCAAGAGGAAGGTACTTTGATAACTTCACTATTATAGGCTCTTTGGTGGTGCCCACGTCACAGTCTTCGAACTCCTCCTGTTGGGGCTGCAAGGTGGACTTCAGAGGCATGTCATTTTGATCAAAAAACCTTTCCAAAGGTATCAGGCCCTTAGGGATCTGATTACTTTTTAACACTAGCAGGCAATGATTTGCAATTTTTTCTCGGAACTCCCAGGGCTCCTCCTCTTCCTGCATAATCCAGGTATGATCACTTTAGTTCTCTTGGTCAATGTGGGTTTCAGAGAAATCACCCACCATTTCTAGGAACTTTCTGATCTGTTCATCATCCTCGAAGACCTACCAGTGTTGTATGTTGTTTGGTATGGATGGTTTGTGCCTTACCTCTATGTGGTATTTTAATTTGAAAGCGGTAGGGGGTGCGAAAGTCAAAGCTGCTTTGGCCAGTGAACCAGCTTGTTGGTTTTCGGCTCATGGAATGAAATGAACCTTTACTGATGAAAAAAAAATTTCCATTAGATCCCAGGAACAATTTATGTAGGACCTCATGTAACACACCTGTTGCGGCATAATAATTTTTTCGCCTTTTCTCGAGGGACAAAATCCCCGAAGTCCTACAGGGCTTAGCGCAGGCTAGCTCTTCCCTTTTTCCACATCCATGTGATCATTTATTATGACCACAGGCCAAACAACTAGGCACCTTTTCGCATTTCACGACTTGGCGATATAAGCAAGTCGATTCTTTTGACTCTGCAAACCCCAAAATGTCGAAGTGCCAAACAGGATTCGATCAACAATTATCCCCATGGGCTATGCCTTGGCCAGTATGAAAACTTCTCATAAGACCATAGTCTTATTCCCTTCAGGACTTATCAATACGAGAGCCTGACCTCTTGTCAACGGGACTCCCGAATTCTCGATTTCCAATTTCTCAAAATGGCCTTTGTCACATTAGCCCTCCTGGCTATGCCCTGATCCAGGTGACCACTCCTCATAAGACCTCCATCCTATTTATTTCGGGACTTATCAATATGAGATCCCGACCTCTTGTCAATGGGACTCCTGAATTCCTGATTTCTGATTTCCCGAAATGGGTGATCTCCCGACACGTGGCCTCCCTTAATCGGATGATCCAGATCTATTTCGGGACTTCCACCATGGAGTGTCATGATTTCTTGTCAACGAGACCTCCGAAATCATGAAGTTCAAAATCTTGAGATGGGTGATCTCGCGACACATGGCCTCCCTTATTCGGATGGTCTAGATCTATTTCGGAACTTCCACCATGGAGTGTCCCGACTTCTTGTCAATGAGACCTCCGAAATCCTGAAGTCTGAAATCCCGAGATGGGTGATCTCATGACACGTGGCCTCCCTTAATTGGACGGTCCAGATCTATTTTGGGACTTCCATTGTGAATTTTCCTGACCTCTCGTCATCAAGACTTCTGAAATCCTGAAGTCCAAAATCCCGAGATGGATGATCTCACGACACATGGCCTCCCTTAATCGGACAGTCTAGATCTATTTCAGGACTTCCACCATGGAGTGTCTTGATTTCTTGTCAATGAGACCTCCAAAATCCCAAAGCTCGAAATACCGAGATGGGTGATCTCGTGACACGTGGCCTCCTTTAATCGGATGGTCCAAATCTATTTCGAGACTTCCACCATGGAGTGTCCTGACTTCTTGTCAGCGAGACCTCTGAAATCCCAAAGTCTAAAATCCTGAGATGGGTGATCTCGCGACATGTGGCCTCCCTTAATCATATGGTCCATATCTATTTCGAGACTTCCATTGTGAAGTTTCCTGACTTCTCGTCATCAGGACTTCCGAAATCCTGAAGTCCGAAATCCTGATACCAACTCCTCTTTCAGGAATTTCACCTCTATTCATGAGGTCTTAACCCTCATACATCTCCTGACAGATCCAATGACTGTCGGTTTTTCTAACTAAGATCCGACGGTTCAGATCTGTCCCACACTGTGCACTCTTCCGATGCTCCCTGGACATGGAAAACCAACGGTCTAGATACTCCCACAGACCTTGGGGATCTCCAGTCTCGATTTCTTCACTACTCACGAAGATAAGGAAAAGGGTCAAGGCATTTAACGCCCTCATTTCTTCCTCGAATCTAACAGCCATGAATGACCACAGATCTTCCGACAGGATCTTGTTCGTCAATTAATACTTATCCCTGCGCTGCCATTTTGGGTTTTCAAGAGGATCATTCTTCCTCGTACAGGGTTACTAAGACTTGCACCTTCAAATCATTTTCCAGGTTCTTAGTGAGCTTTCCAAGAAGGGTGTCTTGATGGGGAGATCTATCCAGGGTATTACCTGAGATGAATAAGAGTATAGATGTCCTGAGAACAGACTTGAAGTCTGAATTAGATCGGTATGCATATAAATAGCAATTTATAAAATGTAAGCCATATGTGGTCTTTCCATTATAAGCATGCAACCACCATTTCTGGTCAAAACACCACACAGAAAGTCTTATACTCAAACCATTCATAAATTGCATAGACTATGAGAATACATATTAGCATATAAACTTCAAGATACAAGATATAAAACACTTATCAGAAATAACACCAGGTGTGATTGCAACTGTTGAAACGGGTGCTCGTTTCCACCCAACTGTAGGCTCAACGACTCCTAATGGATTTACCACTAGCCACCCCCAAGCTGAGACCATGATGCTGCGAGACTGAGTCTCTGTTCGCCAGTGACTGAGAATGAAGGTTACTCTTCTTCTTCTCTGCTATCACTCACTTTGTATTTTTCCAAAGTTCTTTTCCTTCTCCTCTTCCCCTCGCGTCTGCCCCCTGATCACACACTCTTCTTGCCTTTTCTCCTTTCGATGAGGTTGCGTGTGGCATGATCTTCCTTGTGATGGTCAAGTCTAAGGACTCTATGGATGGGCGGTTCACCCCCATCCCTCATTACTCATGAGGATCCATTTACCTACCAACCTGCCGAGTCATTTAATTTGGGGCCAGCAAGCTGCTCTTGGTTCTTAGAGCCAGTGAAGTCCAAATATGGTATTGGTTTCGGTGTAAGTTAACGCCACCATTCCAGGTGCCTTCCACCACCTTTCGCAAGCCATCATGGTCTCTTTTTCAGCACATCCCCTCTCAGCAGTCCTGCAATATATATTCATAATATTATTCACATTCATCAACCTTTTTCACAAGGTCCATTCACATCACACATTCACATTTCTAAGTTTGCCACAATACTTGGCCAGTATAGTTATTTTTACAGACTGGGAGAAACAGGATGTTACAAGTCCCTCCCCCTTAAAGGAACATCACCCTTGATGTTCTATCTATCAACTTGACATGCATGTATAGATGTAAACAAAATTGGATATGCCTGTTTCATGGCATCCTGCATTTCCCATGTAGCCTCATCTGGGCCAAAATGTTTCCACTGCACCTTGACCTGTGCAATGGTTCGGTTCCGGAGTGGGGTTTCCTTTTTGTCCAATATGCATTGTGGTTCTAGTAGAAATTCTCCCTCTAGTTCCACCTGAATCACAGACCAATCAATTATATGGTTAGCATCATGTACATATTTCTTCAATAATGAGACATGAAAAACATTATGTGCTTTGACTGTGGGAGGAAGTGCTAGCCTATAGGCTACAGGTCCCACTCTATCTAGAACCTCAAAGGGTTCACAATACCGAGGTGCCAACTTGGCACAAGCTCCCATTTTCAGAGAACTCTTCCCGGGTCTAACTCTAATATATACATGGTTTCTTGTTTTGAACTCTCTTGTAGTTCTCCTTTGGTCGGCATAACTTTTATGTCGGTTCTGAGTGACCTTCAACTTTTGTTTTATTTAAGTCACCTGATGTTCCATTTCTTTCAACGTGTCGGGTTCAAAAGAAATCCATTTTATGAGATTACTCCAGCTAACTAGAGTGTTACTTGGTCTACCATAGAAGACTTCAAAGGGACTCATCTTTAAGGAGGCTTCGTAGTCGTTGTTGTAGGAAAATTCTACCAGTGGCAGGTAGTCTTCCCACTTCTTGGGTTGATGCATTACATGCTTTATTAGCATGTCTTCAAGTATTTGGTTCACTCTTTCTATATGTCCATTGGTTTGAGGGTGATAGGCGATGCTAAACAACAATTTGGTCTCTAAACCAACCATCAATGATTTCCAAAAGTTAGAAGTAAATTTCGTGTCTTTGTCAGACATGATCTCTTTTGGCATAACATGCATTTTGAATATCTCCTTCATGAATACCCGGGCGATATCAATTACCTTGCAAGTTGATTTGACAGGGATGAAATGAGCAAACTTTCTCAATTTATCCACCACTACCATAATGGCATTGTTCTGTTTGGTCGATGTTTGTAATCCAATGATGAAATCCATGGAGATGGTTTCCCATTTCCATTCTGGGATTGGTAAAGGTTGCAATAACCCTGCTGGGTGTCGGTGTTCTACTTTAACCTTTTGGCACTCTATGCATTTGGCCAAGTAATTGGCTATGTCTTTCTTCATTCCAGGCCAATAGAATTGTTTCTTGATGGCCGTGATCATCTTCTGGTATCCTGGATGACCAGAATAGGGTCTTTTATGTAGTTCATTCAGTATGAACCTCTTCAAGTCATCACAATTTGGAATATAAAATCTACTTCTGTAAGTGAGAAGACCTCCTTCGGTCATCTGGTAGCCTTCATATTTTACTCTGGCAGGTTCTTGCTGTAGGTACATGGTCATGGTCTGGACGAAGGTATCTGTTTCTTGTGCATATCTAACTCTTTCTTTGACATCTGTCTCGTAGGTGCTCACCACTGCTAGGTGAATTGTTTTCATACTTATACTAAGGGCATCGACCACCCTATTTTATTTTCCTTTAATGTGTTTGATCTCGAAATCAAACTTGCTAAGGAGGGCCATCCACCTAGCTTTTCTAGCATTGAGCTTTGGTTGATCAAATAGATATCGCAATCCACAGTGATCTGTCATAAGTACAAATTTTCTTCCCGGGAGGTAATGCCTCCACATTTTCAAGGCATGAACTATGGCATCCAGTTCTAGATCATGGGTCACGTTGTTGACTTCTTGCTCATTCAATTTTTGAGATTCATAGAAAATCACACTTCCTCCCTACATAAGGACTCCTCTGAGCCCTTCCTTATAGACATCTATGCATACAAGGAAGTCAACTTCTATATCAGTGATCTTTAGCATGGGTGCATGGGTCAGTAGATGTTTCAGGGTTTGAAATCTTTCTTCACATTTCTGTGTCCATAGGAATTTTGTCCCTTCTTCTGGAGGGCAGTGATTGGACAACCAATCTTGGAGAATCCTTTTGTAAGTATCCTATAGTATCCTGCTAATCCCATAAAGGATCTGATGTTTGAAACATTTTTTGGGGTAGGCCATTCCATAATAGACCTGATTTTGTCAGGGTCTACCGCTACTCCTTCTTCGGAGAGAACATGGCCTAAGTAATGTATTTGCTTCTGGAAGAATTCACATTTGTTGAATTTGGCATAGAGTTGATGTTCTCTTAGCACTTGCAACACAAGTCTAAGATGCTCTTCATGCTCTTTTCTGTTCTTGGAGTAAATTAATATATTGTCAATAAAAACAAGCACAAATTTGTCTAGGAATTTGCTGAGTACATTGTTCATCAAGAACATAAAAGTGGCAGGGGCATTGGTCAACCCAAATGGCACTACCGCAAAATCATAGTCACCATACCTCGTTCGGAAGGCAGTTTTATGGATGTCTTCACCCTTGATTCAGACTTGATGGTATCCCAACCTCAAGTCAATCTTTGAGAAAATAGACGCACCCCCCAATTGATCGAATAGGTCATCAATCCTGGGAAAGGGGTACTTGTTCTTTATGGTTACCTTATTGAGTTTTCTATAATCTATACACAGTCTATGGGTACTGTCCTTCTTTTTCACGAACAACACTGGTGCTCCCCATGGAGAAACTCTGGGCCAAATATATCCCTTATCCATCATTTCTTTTAATTGCAACTTGAGTTCATCTAACTTGGGTGTGCTCATCCGGTAGGATGTCCTAGACACCAGCATCGCTCCTGGTGCAAGTTCTATCGAGAAGTCAATGTCCCTTCTCAGAGGCAAACTTGGTACCTCTTCCGGAAACACATCTTTGTATTCTCTCAGGATAGGGTGATTGCCAGGGATTGGTTTGTCACCTTCGATTGTTTTCAACACCTCTATTGCATATAGGGGACATCCCTTTTGACAATACTTTCTCATTTGCAGAGCTGATATTTCTCTCACCAAGACAGGTTTTTGGATCCCTTGAAGGGTTATCTTTTTCCCTTCTTTACTTACACATTCTAAGGTTTTATGGTAACAGTCCAATCTGGATTTATGGGTAGCTAGCCAGTCCATACCAATCAACAGATCATATGATCCCAGGGGTAATAAGTTAAGGGTTGTTTGGGTGGGGAATCTACCCAACATCAATTGGCAAGCTGGTATAACCTCTGCTACCCTTCTTTTGGTGCCAGTGGCTAACTGTACCAACCATGTCTTGGTATGTTTTGTGGCTATAGTTTACACTTATCAACAACTTTAGGGGCTATATAACTCAAATTTGAACCAAGGCCAATCAAAACAGACACTAGATGGTTGGAAATCATACCTTCTATTTCCACCACCGAAGCTTGGTGGTCAGCTTGGTTATTATCTAAGGCTACATAGATTTGTGGCACACTCCTGGCCACATCATTGACAGTAGTAGATTCTTGTATGTTATAAATCCTCCGACTATTCTGTTGTCGGTGTGGATAGTCTCTCAATAGATGGTCTTCCCCACAACCCCATCATTTCAAAGGTTCTCTCTTTGGGTTATCAGTCTTCACTAATATGGGTCCAGAAGTTTTATTTCCGCTCAAGGAGGGAAAATTATGTTGGTGCATACTCTGGCCTGGGAAGCTCATTCTTGGGTTCTTATAGTTCTTAAATCCTGGGGATTTAATCCCCTTTTTTCTAAAATCTTGAACTATTCTTATGTTTCCATCCTTCGTGAGGTTCTTCTCGATGCCAAAACTGTTCATGACAATAGGTTTCCTTTCGAATAGTGCCTTCTAGAGTCTTTGGCTCATCAAATTCAATTCTATTCCGATAGTCCTTAGGAAGTCCACTGATGAAGTGTTGCACCTTTGACTTTTCCACTTTTATATAAGGTACATACCTCAACAAATCGAAGAATTTGTTGACATATTCTTTTATAGTGATTTGTCCTAGTTTGAGTTCATAAAACTCTTTAGTCTTTTCGTCAAAATATTTTTCCGACAGATACTTATTTCGGAAGTATTTCTCAAACCCTTCCCAAGATAGGTCCTCTTTGCGAACCCCTTTCACATTCTTAAGGTCTTCCCACCAAATGGAAGCCGTTCCATTCAAGTTGAAGGTGGCCACTCGGGCCTTCATATTTTCTGAAAAGTCATGGACTCTGAAATACTTCTTTAGTCGAAGCAGCCAAGCCTCTGCTTCCTCTCCCTTCTTTATTTCACCGTCGAAGGAGGGTGGTTTGGCTTTTCTGAATTCTTTGAATTTTTGACCTTTGGAAGACTTTTGCTTCTTCTGTTTCCTTCGGGGATAAGAACTGGTTCTGCTGCTAGAAGAGCCCTCTAAATCACCATCTTCCTTCTCAGAGGAATCATCCGATGCTTGTCCTTTACCTCTGGGGTGGAATTTTTTTGAGGTGCTCCTCTCAATGTGGCCACTGATATGACCATGTTTATGAGTTTCAGGTTCATGCTGCATTTATCTTTGTAGATCAGATAAACTCTACAGTAAAATTGTGTTAATTTCTATTTGCTTTTCTTGTTCTTTCATCATCCTTTCATTGTCAGCCTTGTAGCTTTGTAATTCGACCATGAGACTCCTCACAGTCTCAGCTAGATCTGGAGGGGTCCCTACTGCCCTCCTTTCATCAGAATCTTTGTCTCTATTGTGGGAGCCCTCTCCCACTTCATGGTGAGTCACAATTTTATACATCTGTAATTTCCCATGGATGATCATCCGCTTAGGTGCAAAAGACAAACGCTGGTTGTTAGTCAATATTTATGTTTATTTATAACCAATACATAATTCATATTTTTCACATGTACACACACAATAGGGGTTTTTCATTCTTATCTTCATCTTTTGATTAGGAAGGTTAAGATAGGGGGGGGTTACTCCTTTTAGGAGTGTTCCGAATGGAGCTTCTGCGCAACTCGTTCATGAGGCCAAGTAGGCCAAGTGTTGTAACCATGCTCTAATACCAATTTGTAACACACCCACTGTGGCATAATAAATTTTTTGCCTTTTCTAAAGGGACAGAATCCCCGAAGTCCTACGGGGCTTAGCACAGGCTAGCTCTTCCCATTTTCCACCTCCATGTGATCGTTGATTATGACCACAAGCCAAACAACTAGGCGCCTTTTCACATTTCGTGACTCAACGATATAAGCGAGTCGAGTCTTTCGACTCTGCAAACCCCGAAATGTCGAAGTGTCGAACAGGCTTCAATCAACAACTAGCCCCCTCGGCTATGCCTTGTCCAGCATGACCACTTCTCATAAGACCATAGTCATATTCCCTTCAGGACTTATCAATACGAGAGCCTGACCTCTTGTGAACGGGACTCCCGAATTCCCGATTTCTGATTTCTTGAAATGGCCTTTGTCACATTAGCCCTCCTGGCTATACCCTGATCCAGGTGACCACTCCTCATAAGACCTTCATCCTATTTATTTTGGGACTTATCAATACGATAGCTCAACCTCTTGTCAACGGGACTCCCGAATTCCTAATTTTTGATTTCTCGAAATGGGTGATCTTGCGACATGTGGCCTCTCTTAATCGAACGATCCAGATCTATTTTGGAACTTCCACCATGGAGTGTCCCGATTTCTTCTCAACGATACCACCGAAATCCTGAAGTCTGAAATATCGAGATGGATGATCTCGCGACATGTGGCCTCCCTTAATTGGATGGTCCAGATCTATTTTGGGACTTCCACCATGGAGTGTTCTGAGTTCTTGTCAATGAGACATCTGAAATACCGAAGTCTGAAATCCTAAGATGGGTGATCTTGGGACACGTGGCCTCCCTTAATCAGAAGGTCCAAATCTATTTCAGGACTTCCATTGTGAAGTTTCCCAACCTCTCATCATCAGGACTTCCGAAATCCCGAAATTTGAAATCCCAAGATGGGTGATCTCGCGACACGTGGCCTCCCTTAATCGGACGGTCCAGATCTATTTCAGGACTTCCACCATGGAGTGTCTCGATTTCTTATTAGCGAGACCTTCGAAATCCTGAAGTCCAAAATCCCAAGATGGGTGATCTTGTGACACATGGCCTCCCTTAATCGGACGGTCTAGATCTATTTCAGGACTTCCACCATGGAGTGTCCCAACTTCTTGTCAACAAGACCTCCGAAATCCCGAAGTCTGAAATCCCGAGATGGGTGATCTCGTGACACATGGCCTCCTTTAATTGGACTGTACAAATCTATTTTGGGACTTCCATTGTGAAGTTTCCCGACCTCTCGTCATCAAGACTTCCAAAATCCCGATACCAACTCCTCTTTCGGGAATTTCACCTCTGTTCACAAGGGCTTAACCCTCATGCATCTCCTGACAGATCCAACGACTGTCAGGTTTTCTAACTAAGATCTAACGGTTCAGATCTGTCTCGCACTGTGCACTCTCCCACTGCTCCCTAGATGTGGAAAACCAATAGTCCAGATACTCCCACAGACCTTGGGGATCTACAGTCCCGATTTCTTTGCTACTCACGAAGATAAAGGAAAAGGGTCAAGGCATTTAACACCCTCATTTCTTCCTCCAATCTAATGGTCGTGAATGACCATAGATCTTCCGACAGGATCTCGTCCGTCAATCGATACTTATCCCTACGCTGCCATTTCGGGTTTTCAAGAGGATCATTCTTCCTTGTACAGGGTTACTAATACTTGCGCCTTCAAATCCTTTTCTAGGTTATTGGTGAGCTTTCCAAGAAGGGTGTCTCGATGGGGAGATCTATCCAGGGTATTATCTGAGATGGATAAGGGTATATATTTCCTGAGAATAGACTTGAAGTCTAAATTAGATCGGTATGCATATAAATAGAAATTTATAAAACATAAGCCATACGTGGTCTTTCCATTATAAGCATGCAACCACCATTTCTGGTCAAAACACCACATAGATAGTCTTATACTCAAACCATTCATAAATTTCACAGACTATGAGCATACATATTAGCATATAAACTTCAAGATACAAGATATAAAACAATTATCAGAAATAACACCAGGTATGATTGCAACTGCTAAGAGGGATGCTTGTTTCCACCTAACCGTAGGCTTAGCGACTCCCAATGGATTTACCACTAGCATCCCCCGAGTTGAGACCACGATGTTGTGAGACTGAGTCTCTGTTCACCAGTGACTGAGAACGAAGGTTACTCTCCTTCTTCTATGCTATCACTCACTTTATATTTTTCCAGAGTTCTTTTCCTTCTCCTCTTCCCCTCACATCTGCCCCCTGATCGCACACTCTTCCTGCCTTTTCTCCTTTCGACGAGGTTGCGTGTGGCATGATCTTCCTCATGGTCGTTAGGTTTGAGGACTCTACGGATGGACGGTTCACCCCCATCCCTCATTACTCATGAGGAGCCATTTACCTACCAACCTGGAGAGTCATTTAATTTGGGGCCAGTGAGCCACTCTTGGTTCTCTAGGCCAGTGAAGTCCAAATACAGTATTGGTTTCGGTGGAAGTTAATGCCACCATTCCAGGTGCCTTCCACCACCTTTCTCCAGCCATCGTGGTCTCTTTTTCAGCACATCCCCTCTCAGCAGTCCTGTAATATATATTCATAATATTATTCACATTCATCGACCTTTTTCACAAGGTCCATTCACATCACACATTCACATTTCTAATTTTTCCACAATACTTGGCTAGTATAGTTATTTTTACAGATTGGGGGAAACAGGGTGTTACACCTCAGTCTTGGGTGCTTGGCCTGATATTTCCGGTTTACCTGCTTCACAATTAGTTCAACATCTCCATAGACCTCTAAGTTCCTTATGTTCATCTTCTTGGCAGCTTCCAGACCCAGGACTAGAGCTTCATATTCGCAAACATTGTTTGTGTAGTCTATGTCCCATTGTAGTCTGTAAGAGAAAGGAATGACAAATTCATTTTTATGTGATATGAAAATCACTCTCGCACTCGCTCCTTCACATGAGAAGCTCCATCAAATAACATTTTCCAAGTTCCAGTGCTGTGCATATTTTTAGCTGTCTTTTCGGTCCCAATTTCATCGATGTCACCTTATTTTACACATCTTTCTTCAGTATTGTCAAAGGACAGAATACAATTTCCCAGGACTTGATCGACAATGTAAATAGGGTAATTGTTAGGATTCTATGGATCACTTACCGTATATGCCAACCATGTTTCCCTGTATAACCGTGTGAACTGCCCACCAAAAATAGAGACTATGGCATAGGTCATATCCAGCTAAAGGGATCCCCTGAGCTTGGCTCCCCAAGATCTAGATAACAATAAACCATACTTTGGGGGTATATCGTTGACAACTACATCCATTAGGACATTTTTCGCTGGAATCTGGGTGAGGGTGACTACTAAATGTTTGATCATGCCCATTCACTTAACTCTCCTTGAATCGAACTAGTAAAGATCTCCATAGGGTCTGGTGATTTCAAGGCCTAGTCTATTCATAATAGATTTGGGCATTACGTTATGAGAGGCCCCAGAGTCCAACATAAAATTATGCAACAACTGATCGTGCATTTTCAGGGTAATATAGAAAGGGGTGACGGTATCTATGGCACCTTCAAAATGTGGACCAAAAGTGATATTATGCTTGTCATCTTCCAGATTTATTACGTCGGAGTGACTCTCCAGACCTAAAAAATTTATCATCTTGGTTATTTTTTTCGGTACACAGGGTTCTTTACCAACTCGACCAAAGGTATGGGTATCTTGATCTTTTTTATCTCACTTTCTAGGAAAAAAACTCTTGTGGTTTTATCCGTTTCCTTGGTTGAAACCTTAGACTCCTTCCTATCCATTTTATTTAGTAGCATTGTTTTAATTTCAGTGTTTTTGGTTTCAGGTGTCCACATTTCAGCTGCCTTATTTTTTTTTGCTTGGGCTTCGGCCGCTTTTACATTGGTATTCTACGGATATACCCCTATGTCATTTTGCATCTCAGTCTCTTTCTGGATGAGCTCGTATATTTTACCCTTGGGAAAAAATTTCTTGGGTTGTGGAGTTGACACAGGTTTGTTTCTGGGCCTCAGATTGTACTTGTGTTGGAGGTCGGCCATTATGGTGTCAACCATTCCTTGATAAGCGAAATCATCAGTGTCATTTAGGTTATTGTCTTCGACCAATGATTGTTCTATGTTTAGGGACTTCTCATAATCTTCTTTGGCCAAATGAGGTTGTACACAGTCATCGCCTGAGTTGTTTACGTCTTCTTCTATGTCTTTGAATTCTTGCATATCATTTCCCCCTATAAAATTTTCATTTTTCAGAGTTGCTTGGATCTTTTGGTCTTCATTTTTAATTTGTCTTTGTTGGTGTTACACATGAAATTTGCACACCTAGGTACCTCGCCCTAAGTGTCGTAAAGTGTCATATAAGTGTCTCATACACCTTGACACCATGGAATAACCTATGTCATAATCCCTAGTCAATGTGGAGGAGGGATATATTACATGAAGGCCAAAATACCAAGTACACATGAATTATTATTAATATTCATGGAAAATAAATTGATTAAGTGTGAGAATCAAGTATGCATGAATTATTATTAATATTCATGGAAAAGAAAGTAATTAAGTGTGAGAATCCACCTCACATTTGGTTTCCTATTTTTTAGGGAAGGTGGAGGATCTCATGGATGGTTGAAATATTTCCTCCTTAAAATCCTTAAGAGATATTTC
>ML782411.1:1323120-1372329 GCA_009831015.1 Picea engelmannii
TTGGATGCCCTCCTGGCTATCCTCAGCCTCAAGCAACTCCTTGCTGAATCTGCAGGGTGTTCAACAACCCTGTGAAGATCCCTCAGTGGATTCTTCTTCAAGTCACAGAACTCAAAAGAGTTCTCTTCTCCCTGTGCCTGTCTACACAATGTCTCAATTCCCTCCTGGCAGAGTATCTTCTCAGAATTTCCAGCAGTTATGTTTCCTTCTGTGCACGTATGCACCCGCTCAATGCCCACCTAGCAGAGCTCTCAGAATCCTCAGTGATTCTATTTCTTCCTGAACTTCTCAACAAAAGTCTTCCATTGTGCACTCCTTGCACCTGCTCAATTCCCACCTGGCAGAGCTCTACATAACTCCTCAGAGCTTCTGTCTGTAACTGTGTTCTTCTCCCACAGACTTGCCTCCAAGGTATTCAACAACCCTATGGTCTTCCTCCTGATTCGTTGATTCCAGTTCTTGTGCCACAACACATCTTTGTTTGAACCCGCAGTATTCAGAAATGCATCCTCAGTGCATGGCTATCAGAATCCGAAGTGTTCTGTCACACCCTCTTGGTGTTAAGCCTCAAAGACCTTCACCTGAAATCAAACATACTCCTGCAAATGCATGATAACAACATACATTCATAGCATACAATGCAACACTCACAGACATTCATTCAACACATAATACATGCAAGAAAAACTGCTCTGTTTGTATTAAAATGACAAATGCCTGTATTTACAAGGTGTTCCTGAGCACGGCCTGTAACAAGGTCTCGGCTCTTCTCTTCTTCTCTCTACTCACAGATCCTCTTCAACTACAACTCAACTACTCAAAATGAGATACAAAATCTCTTTTACCTGAGGGGGGCTCTTAGAGCGCTTCCCCCCAATCTACCTACCCTATTCAATTTACATTGAATTTGTTGTCTAGTCCAGCATCTGGATCTAGATCTCAGCCTTACAAACATTTAAAGGCCTATCTACTCTACACCTGCACAAAGGCACGACTCTCTGGCTCAACAACCTAGATATTTAAATTACATTCATAACAAATATTAAATGAGGCTACACCTCCCTTTTATCATTTGAATGCATGCACGCTGACCTGGCTGGCTGCATGGAGAGATGCTCCTGCATCAACATGTACTATCCATCTAGAATATTCTTACCTAAAATATATATCAAAAATCATACCATTATCCATCAAACAAACTTGGGTCCATTACCCAAACCTGTCTCCAACTTCACATGGCCATAGATCTCTAACCGTGACGAGTTATGTGACATTCCACATACCACCGAAAATGGAATGAAATGGACTATCCATATGGAATAGTATTACCTACAGATATATCAAAACTCATACCATTATCCATCAAACAAACTTGGGTCCATTACCCAAACCTTTGTGCTACCGAACTTTCTTCAAGGGTTGACATCAATGACAACCAACCCAAATAATCAACACTTATCACTTAAATCGTCTTATTATAATGTTAAAACATGTATATGGACAGGAAATCGTTGAAGAATGACACACTTCAGGTGCATTGCCAATGAAATAAATTATATCATTTGGCCACCAAAGTGTTTTTTGATTGTTCGAATGTTTTCTTTAATTGAATTATAATTGAAATGTGTTTATTTTAGATTTAGTTTTAATTTGTTTTATAAATTGTTTGTGATTTTCTTTTGTTTTTCTAGTAGATATAGAATCATAGCCACTCTTAAAATATTTGAGTTTTTATTTATTTATTATGATTTTATGGTTTTGAGGTGTTTATTATTTGACATGGAGTGGGATTGTGACATGATTCGTACAACCAAATGCATGCAAGAAAATTATAGAAACCTCCAGACCATTACCAACAATCCGGACGACTTGGGTGCAATCAGAACCGAGAAACTATTTGCGCACGCGATTTCTAGCCAAATGAAGAAGAATATGAGAATATGAAAAACATAAAACATGGGTTTTTTTCAAAATATCCCCAAATTAGTTATCCTTGAGGATTTTCTCCAAAACATGTGCGGTTTGGGAGAGATATGCGGTTCTTTCAAGGGTACATTTTTTGTTGCGGCCATTTCCCAACAATGCCTAGACTGATAAACTAGTTAGCAAATGGATCAGATCAAGATATCTTCAGATAGTTCCATGCAAAATAAACCTTGTGTGATCATATCTTCATCTGAGAATGTAGTAAGGAAAATTTCATGTAGATTAATGAGGATTTTGCAAACCATTTTTGGGGAAATTGGTTCAGATTCGCCCCATTAATTTTTCTTGTATAAATATTAGGGTTGAAGATATGTTTTTGGGGGGGCATGGAATGGTGAATAGACGTTGGATTGTAATGGGAAGACAATGAACAAATTTTCAGTTTCAGACTTATGTTCTGTGATTTAATTTTGAATGTTTTAATATAATTATTATTGCTCATTTTAATTCATGCGTTCACTATATTTTCCCTAAAATATGTTTAATGGGATTTTGGCTTTTGTCTAGGTTTCATTAATAAAAAATTTAGTTATTAATTTCTGAACTTTTATTTCAAATGTTAATATTCAATGTGCTATTCATTATCATCGCCTAATCAATTCTTCATAGTATGAAGTGTGTTTTGTCAATTGAAATTAAAATTATTTTTTCCAATTCTGAATTGATTATATAATTTCTTCCTTTTTCTTATCAATATGCAATTCATTTGATTTTGTTGGAATTTATTTCACCATAATTATTTTAGTCTTGGATTGCAATATTGTATGTCAGAGAATTTCTTATTACAAGTGGAAAATATAACTAACCCTACGAAAAATATTCAATTACTAGATTTTACGATTTCTCATGATCATGATAGGTTTTATTGTATTTTCTTAGAAATATTTATGGTTTCACGTGATTTGGTTTGATTGATTTTGAATGTAAAACATTATTATCAAGTTAACTCGAATTGCTTTGATCTTTAGATTTTATCTTTCATTAAATGTATTTAAAATAATTTAGTCTAGTTTGATTATAGGTTGTAGCATTTGTTTATAGTTCATATTTTAAATTAAATTTTCCTAAGATTAATTCCATAACATATTGAAAACTCATGTTTTACAAGGTTTCTAGGAAATCTTGTACACATGTACAATTTGTAAACTCTGTATAAAGTGTAAAAATAATATAACTTAGTAACTATTTCATATATTAGGAATCTGATAGTTAGGAAACATAACCATCTAGGAAAAACCTTCCTATGTCTCCCTCTTTTATAGAGGAGATTATTTTCATTGGCTAACAGAGACATTAATGTCGCCAGGGATAACTAACTTAAATGACTTGGGTATTGCTTTAAGGACCTCATACCAGGATATTCTCTCTTGGTTGACGAGTGGCCATTTCTTCCCATCAACACCTTGCCAAAAATATTACCCAAATACTCCACTTTTGAGGCTTCAAAGATACATTTAGATTATTTGAGAAAAATTTGGTGTTGAGAGAGTAGATGGATAAATTGATCCACATGGGAGAGATGGGATGTCCAAATTTTACTATAGATGATAATATCATCAGAGAAAAATAAGACAAAATGGAGGAGAAAAGGATGGAAGACATGATTCATGAGACTTTGGAAAGTAGAGGGGGAATTACATAGGCCAAAGGGCATGACCAAGAAATCATAGTGACTCTCATGAGTTATAAAGGTATTCTTGGGAATGTATTCATATTTCATAAATATCTAGTGGTATCCAAAACGAAGATCAAGTTTAGTAAATTACTGAACACCAATTAATTCATCCAAGAGATCACCATTGAAAAGAATGTGAAACATGTCTTTGATGGTGAGTTTATTGAGGGCGCGGAAGTTGGGACACCTACATCAAGTAGATTATTTCTTGAGTATCATAACCAAGGGATATGAATAAGGGTTGGTACTAGGACTAATAACACCTGCTTCAAGAAATTATTGATCGATTTTTTCAATTTCATTCTCCAGGGAAAAGGGATGACGATAAGGTCGAACATTGGTAGGAAGAATGTTGGGGACAAGAGGAATGGAATGATCATGAACACCATGGGAAGGGGGAAGTCCTTGGGGAGTAGAAAAAATAGCTTGGTGTTTGGATATGATATTTTGGAGGTCAGGATGCACGAAGGGTGTCTCAACTGCTTGAATGGAATGGATTTGGGAAATAATATCTGAATGACCATTTTTTAGAATCTTTTCCATTCTATGGGAACTGATGATATCAGGGAAGCCTGTTGTGAGTCCTTGGAACTGATACCATTTTCCCTCCTATTGGAATTTCATGGTTAATTCCTTAAACTCCATGAGAATGGGGACCAAAGTGTGTAACCATTCAATACCTAGGACAATGTCACAACCACCCATGTTTATAGAAAACATATGCTATTTCAGGTGGTACTACCCAATTTGTAGGTGTACATTTTCACAACGACCACCACATTTCATGGACCTTCCATTAGCTATCATGATTTGAAAATTGTTGATGGCATGAATATAGAAATTGCTTTACTGGGAAATGTGGCAGTGAATAAAATTATGGCTACTTCCACTGTCAACAAGGATTATGACTTTCCTAAGCTTAATGTAGCCAATTAGATTGAGGGTTTGAGGGTTTGAGGAGGAGAGAAGATAGTGAGGGCATGCAGTAAAATTAACGATTCAACTTCTGGTGGGTCAGTAGGTGGATTAGTAGCATTGTGAGGGGGTATATCTTCAATAAGTGGAACTTCAACTTCCTCTTTAGTAACATTCTTTGAAATGGCCACAAAAATATTTTTTCCTTACACTTGTTCCCAAGAAAATATTTGTCATCAAAATTATAAAAAAGACCCTTAAGTTGGCATTCAACCATTTATGCTAGAGTTAATTTCTATACCTTGAGGGGAGTGGCAGGGGGGGCGGGATTGGTGGGTTGAGGGCAAGGAAGAAAATAGGGTTTTTTGTTCTAGGAAAAACAACCTGTTGTGCTTCTTTGGCACATTTAGAAGCTTCCAATCATTTTGAGGGAGATCCATGAGGACCTAGGAACAAATTTCATCCTTTAGGACATTTCTAAATCATTCCTAGAATTAGGAATTTTTCATGCCCTCCGTTCTGAAGGAAAAATTCTTAAAGGTAGTTATAAAGTCTTCCACTTTTCCTAACTGATTGAACTTGGTCAAATGACCTAAATAGTGGGTATCAATGTCAAAGTGTTCATAGATGTTTTCAACAAACTAGGTCCATGCAACATACCTATGGTATGCATTTTTACACCATTTCCACCATTTCCAATGTTAAGGATATGGATTGTGAACTATATAACGATGTTTTTCCAACTCATCAATAATGCCATGTAAATAAAAATAATACTCCGTTTGAGTGACCCAACCTGTGGGATTGGAGTCATCAAATTTATTGACCTCAACTCTGGGATGATGAGGGCCATGATGAAAGGATTTGGATTGAAATACCATATAATGGGAGGAGTGAACACCATCTAAGCGGGATGGGTGTTTCTAGAATGAAGGGAACTGGGAGCGGTTCAACAACTGCTTGACAACAATTTTTAGGGTGTCAAATTCAGCCATGAATTTGGCATCTATGGAATCAAATTGTTGTTGGACTTGGTATTGGAATTGTGCAAATCGAGAATTGACGGAAGAAATATTAGAAGTTGCTTGTTGGATTTTCTCCTTGTTATGGTTGATGTTAACTTGCAGGTCTTGGTTGCGAGTGTTGGCCATTTGGATAGGAGGGGTTCCCATAAGGGGAAATTGGTGGGTGGGACTACAAAAAAGAAATAATTATAAGTCATAGGTATTACAATGATTAGGGAGAAAAGGGTAATACAATGTGATAGGTTTCCAATAAGGTTTTCGGGAAGGGGGTCGGGTCCACTGAAAAAAATGCTTAAAATGAGAGGTACGACTGCGGTCAAGGCGAGGAGAGGAATCTAAAGGGATAAGTCCCAAATTTTTGGGTTATACTATAATATGAATAATACTGTAGTCGAAGAATGACCAAATTCTTAACAGGAAGAAATGTGTAGTAATTTTGCAACACAAATGCAGGAGGCAAGGTTGCACAACAATAGATCTTGTTTGTTCCTTTGTTGTTCTATTTCCATTCCAAGGGTTAGGGTGTTCAAAGTCTCTATAGAAAAAGGGTTTTTTCTGTGCTATAGCTCTCTGATATAGGTGTAGGGTTGAACATAAGTACTCAAACCAATATATCAGGGCACAAACTAAGGAGGCTAGACCATACCCTTAGTCATTCTACCTAATTACCCAAATACTAGTGAGTATGTTCTCGAGTGTTGTTCTTGATGGCTCTATAACATTCATGTGACTGATCAGTTGATCTATGGATGGTTTTAGGATACCTAGGCCAATAATTATATAGGTGTTGTTTGATGCACTTCCACTCGAAGGGGTAAGGATAGGGGATACAAGGGTGTTCAAAAATGAGAGCTTAAAAATATCTTGTATTTCTTACATGTATGCTTCCCTAACTACAGATTTATGCGTTGAATGATATATCACTGTAGTTTTAAGTCGTTGGAAGAAGTCTCTACCTTGAAAAAAATTAACTCACAATTCCTACTAAGGAAAATTCTTTGATATCAACCATATGTAATACAATATTCATAAATAGTAATATTCAACAGATATCAATTGAACAACAAAATATTGAGAAGAGAAACACCAGAAATGATACCTTTATTCAAAGTAAGCAATGTTCACTTGCCTCTTTGAGGGGGAAACCTCTAGAAAAGCAGAGCTCTATTACAATAATACTCAAGAAAAAGAATTACCATGCCTCCTACTCTTATTTATACTAATTCTATCTTCTAAATAACTTTCTAGCAGAAGATATTTCTAGAAGAGGAAGCTTCTATTAAGTATTCTTACATTGACTTGTTCACGTTTATTAAATAGGCCTTATAAACTAATGTCGGCCTTTATTACATGGAAAATATATTATTCTACCTACATGATGGGTTAGGGAGGTTGGGTCCCTAACATATGTTAGCAACAAAAAGGATAAAGAAGAGGATGAATCAAAGAGAAAAATTAGAAGTACCATCACGGTGAACATTGGGACTCAATAAGACCCAAATATTTTGAAGATTGGAGCCCAATGTTCAAAAAAAGAAAAACATAAATTTACAGATCTTTTCCATGAATTCAAAGATGTATTTTCTTGGTCATATGTGGATATACATGGTTTTGATCCTAACGTTATTCAACATGATATTCCTATCAAGAAAGAAGAAAATCCGGTAAGGAAAAGACAAAGACCTATTAATCATGTCTTGGAAGCTACTCTAAGATAGGAAGTTGAAAAACTTATTAATGTTCACATTATCTTCCCTGTAAAGTGTTATGAGTGGGTATCTAATATTGTCCCAGTGAGGAAGAATAATGGTGATATAATACTATATGTCAATTTTTGTGCATTAAATAGGGCAAGTGTGAAAGATACATTTCGTCTTCCGAATATGGAATTGATTTTGCAGCAAGTGGTAGGGCCATAAATGATGTCCCTTCTTGATAGCTTTTCAAGTTATAATCAAATTAGAATCAAGAGGGATGACAAATACAAAACCACATTCACCACTCGGTGGGGCACCTTTTCTTATGAAATAACTCCATTCGGTTTAATACATGAAGGTGCTACTTTTCAAAGGGCTATGAAAATAGACTTTGATGATATTATTGGTAAAATTATTCAAATATATCTTGATTATTTAATTGTCTATTGTATAAATCGACAAGATCACTTTGATCATCTAAGAAAAGTTTTCCTTTGTTGCGGAAAATTCATAATGTCCTTGAATCCTATGAAATCTATCTTTGGTGTCACTCAACGTAAAATTATCGGTCATATTGTTTCTGATTCAAGAATTAGTATTGACCCAGAAAGGGTTATCACATTTCAAAATCTTCAAGCCCCTTCTTCTAAAAAATAAATTCAATCTTTTATGGGAAAAATCAATATTGTTAGAAGATTTATTCTCAATTTTGCTACAATGCCCAAACCAATACACAATATGCTGAAGCAAGATTAATCATTCTCATGGAATGATGACACTGAAAAGGATTTCATAGAAATCAAGAGAGCAATCAGTTATGCCCCAGTTTTGGAAAAACAAAATTTTGAAAAAGATTTTGTTATTTATACCAATGCCACCGAAGAAGCAATATTTTTTATTATTCTTTAGAAAGATGATCAAAATAATGATCAACCAATAACTTACATGATTCAAATATTATCATATGATGAATTTAAATACACTTTAATTGAAAAACATACTTATGCTCTTGTAAAAGCTATTGAAAAATTTCACCCATTTATCCTAGGCAAGGACACTCAGGTAAAAGTCCCTTTGCCTGCTATTACACATGAAAATTGCACACCTAGGTACCTTGCCCTAAGTGTTGTAAAGTGTCGTATAAGTGTCGCATACACCTTGACACCATGGAAAAACCTATGTCACAATCCCTAGTCAATGTGGAGGAGGGATATATTACATGAAGACCAAAATACCAAGTACACATGAATTATTATTAATATTCATGGAAAATGAATTGATTAAGTGTGAGAATAAAGTGCACATGAATTATTATTAATATTCATGAAAAAGAAAGTAATTAAGTGTGAGAATTCACCTCACATTTGGTTTCCTATTTTTTAGGGAAGGTGGAGGATCTCATGGATGGTTGAAATATTTCCTCCTTAAAATCCTTAAGAGATATTTCCTCCCCAAAATCCTTAAGATATATTTTCTCCCTAAATATCTTAGAGATCCCTTTCTTAGTGGATCTGATGAGAGATCTTTTCCATGGTGGTTAAGCTTCCAAATCTTATATAATGAGGGATTTCCATGGAGGAGTGGGGGATAGAGGAGTTTAGAGATACCAAACTTATGATCTCATGAGAAGTGAGGGGAAAGTATTGTGAAGCATCTAACTTATGATCTCATGAGGAAGATGTCATTTGGAACATCAACATTCCGTGTGTGGACTATTTAAGCAAGGGTTTGGACAAGGAGAGATTGATGAAGTTGTTGCACTCACATCTATGGTTGTAAGTATTCTTCATTGTTGTTTTCATTAATACAATCAATGCTTAGCCTGTTTATTTCAAACTTGTACTTGTTCCATATAATTTTGTCTACAATATATGGATCTATGTTTGAGCTAATATCAGTAGATTAGAAAGTCTTTTGTACTTTGGTTTCTCTTGTAGGACCTACCAAGGAGCTCAAGATCGAAGCTCATCCTGGACCTTGCAGGGACAAATGACGTTCATAAGGTACATACCTTCTTCCTTCTCTTTTGTTCATCATCTTGATTAGATATAAATAGAAGTTAGTGTCCATGTTAAGCACCTTTTGTCTTAGAGTTAAGGGTCTAGCTCTCAATAGGAGATCTACCTGTTCACATGGAGATTTTCCTACAACAGTTGGAACTGAGGATTGGGATTTCTCTTGAATTATCTCTTAACATATTGATCAACTTTGGATTGATCTAGCTCCATTCTTGATATTTTGTTTAATAGTTATTTTATTATCCTAGCCATGTCATCCATTTTGTCATCTGAGGACCTTCCAGATCCAGAGGGACCTTCTTGTTCTCTGAGATGTCTAGTTTCTCTGTTAATTGTTTCAATTTTCATTTTTACTTTACCCAAAGCCATCATGTTTGACTCAATTTCCACAGCGCCATCTTGCATTCGGGTTAGGTCAACCCATCTCCTTTCTCTTAATAGTAGAGCGAAATCAAGTTCAAAAGATCATGTGAAAGTTACTTTGGCAGCAGGTTGAGACAGTTTTACTTCAACCGGGATCTTATTATACAACCTGTTAAACATTTGGATAAATTCCATAACAGTTTCAGATCCCTTTTTCTTTAAAGACTCGAACTCGGTCAAATAGTATAAATGATCCTTTCTTTCGCCCCATTGTTTGAGAAAGAGGTCTTCTAGAGCATCGTAGGATATGATTGAACCTGGGGACAGGCTCCGAAACCAAGTTCTTACCTATCCATCGAAGGTTTGGACAAACAATCGGGAATACACGTCGTCATGCTCGAGACCTAGAATATCAACAAATTGATCAAAAAAATTGATTTGCTTTGTTGCAGCTAGATCCCATTCTCCTATGAACTTGGGTAAGTTTTTCATATAATTTTTAGGTAAGTCATGGAGAGGTACTGGAAGGACCAAGGGGGCGTATCTAGTAGCTAATTTGGTGAAAACCCTGGGAGGTGACTGCTGGACTTGCCCTCCTATTCCCCTTGCTCCTCCTCCGGCGGCGGCCATGGATAACCTAGGAGAGGAAATCGATGCGTTATAAAGAGGGTTGGTGAATATGTATAGCGACTCTCTAGCTTCCTCAATGTGGAAAGGGGAAAAATCGGGAAACTTTTTACCAAGGGAGGTGAAAGACAAAAAAGGGGAAGAAGGTATACATGGACTTGGCTCCTATGACTTGTAGGATATGTAAATGGGAGAACCCACCGATGTCGAATTCGTGTACATGGAAACTTCTTCAAGGCCTTGAGTGACAAAGGGGTTTATATTGAGGGTAGATGGGATGTCAATAGGGATGATTTTTGAGGCAGGCGTGTTGCCCTTCGCAGTGTAAGAGGTAGTCAGAGAGGTCTCGGTTTTGATGTCACTATCTGATATTTTCTTGAGAGGAAGTTCTCGCATGGATGAAGATTCGAAACATGTATTATCTTGATACTGATTAGAATTGGGTTTATATGCAACCACGTTTTGTTTAAAAAGACCCCTTGATCTTAGTATTTTTTCAGGGTCGAAAACTAGCGCTGTCTGTTTGGCATCTGGGTTTTGTCTGGTGTTCTTCCGAAAGGATGCCAACTTACTTTAAGAGTGGAGTTTCCAAGTGAAAGATGAAGGTTTAGCCTTAACAAGGTGTTCTCTCTTTGTTCACTATCAAAAAATGAAACTTGGAAATGTCGTTTTCTCAGGGGAAAGTGACTACGATTCTCCGTCCCCGACAACAGCACCAGAAAGATGTTGTTCCTGAGTCTACACTTAAGGCTATAAAGTGTAGAGTCTAAGCATCTGAAAAAAGAAAAGGGGGGGAGACAACTTTGGGGGATGAGGCTATAGCTGATCTCTGAGCTGTCTTTTCCTAACTTCCAAATATTCTTGAATACTGATATCCCGTTCGATGGCAAACCATGCATGTTCAAGCTCTGTCTGGGTGATGGCAATCTTAAGTATGGTATCGAAAAGATTCAAAGAGATGTTGGTTTGACCTGATAAGCTGGGTTCAATGTTGGGTTGCCTTACGATGGGTGTAGTCATGGGGAGAACAAAGCTTTTAAAAGAGGGTTGATGTTTTAAACTGCTTATTTTAATTTTAGATTATACGAGGAAAATTCATTGAAGCCACACGAAGGGTTTAACGAAATTGAAGCTAGTTTTTCATAATTGAGTTCAAATCTTGAGACCGTGTATGAAAACATAGAGCTGTCAACAATGTGGGGCAGCAATTTCAGAGGAATCCCACACTGTGGCAGGAGAAGAAAAGACAAGAATACCTTGATGAAAGAATTTAATGTAGAAATCTAAATAATTCACAGGTCTTGTACCTGCTAGTAGCTGATACAGAGGAAAAACTATAAATAACTAGATATCTAGAACCTGATCACCACAATAGAAGTTGTACTAAATTGCAGCTAAAACATTCATCAAAGACATATATGTAAAAGAAATGACATGAAGCATGAAATACATAGGAAAAACGCATAACTTAATCTTGACGGAATATGGAGTCTTCAAGTCGCTTTGTATTAATCCTGGCTAAAAGAAAATTTCTCTATTACAATCTCACCACCAGCCAAAAGCCACTTCTATTACAATCTTTTTTCTATTTAAACAAACTTCTGAACATCTAGAATTCCGATCATTCTAGAAAATTGTTGGTTACAAATGGAAAATTGGAGCGTTTCATCTCCTCACCAATGTCTTCCCTCGTCGGGGTAGAGCACCTTCCTTTCCCTGCCCTTTAGGTCCTAGAAATAGAACAAGTTGACATCTATCATCATTTAGCACCAGAAACCTGCCCCTTAGCCTACTCGATGCAAATGAAACACCTCTCCACCAACTGGGCTATCAACCTGGAAGGCTCTGCTTGGTTCCTTGCTTCATAGGTGTAACAACTCTTCGCCAGTTGTGGCAGCCTTTTCCCTACTTGTCGATCCTCTGTGATGATGGAGCATAATTGTAAACTTGGTTGCACTAGCCATTTGTCCACTTGGGCCATATTGACCTGGCTTATCTGGGATATCTCCACTTGTTCCTTCTCCATGTTTTCTTTGATGTCCAACAGGTGTTTAGCTATATTGATTTTTCCCAGCATCCCAACACTATTTTCCTTATCAAGGTCTAGAAAATTTTTACTTATCAAAGAGAATGTTTCCTCACAAGAATTCATCACTTCATTAGCTCTCCCCTTACTTTCTGATATATTCTTCTCCCAGACCTTCAACAAGATATTTCCTCTAGTTTGTTCTATGATGGATAATTTGGATCTTTCGACCGTCTCTACCTTCGTCATAGCTATAAAAATGTCTTGGAAAGAGACCCGTGCTGCCCCGGCTTCTCTTTCTCTCAAAGAAATATTTTCTAACACTTGATCTATCATCTGGAAATGGTTTTGAATGGTTCCTACTTTTACAAGAAGGTTTTGTTGAGCCATTAATACCTTATGTTGGATTTTTGCGGCCTAGGATCTGAGCACTTTTATGTCTAAAACCTGATTCTCAGCCACATCCAATTTCAATTGCAACTCTATAATTTGTTTCCCTTGTTGGCTTACCTGTGTTTGGTTAATTTGTGTTGACTGGAACACCTACTCAAGGTCAGACCTGAGCTTCTCGATCTCCTACAGGTTGGCTATTTGGGCTTTCTCAAGGATTTTTCTCACCTCGTCCCTGACATTCACTTCAACAGTAGCCACTTTATCTTCTAACTTTCTCATCAAGATGTTCTTTCATTTCAACTGGGCCTTCAGAGTTCCAACTGAGTATTGATTTATTGTAGCATAAGCCCCTAGTGTTCCCGCTATCTCATCTGTGAATTCTTCCTCTTTCACGGCCTTTCCATCTGTCATGATTTTAAATTTTTTAGCCATTACGCCCTCCCTTTGATATAATCCTTGCCTCACCATGGCCTTCCTTTTTTTATCAAAGAAAATTTGTTGGGAGGCAACTCCTCTATAGAAATGGGCATCAGTTCTTCATTGAAGATCCACCTCACATCAGGATCCCCCTCTGTGAACTATAAGGGTGTGACAATGGCGATCGGGTTGTTGATTTCCTTGGATGGTTGTTTCGGGGTAGCATCTATGGCCAAATTGTTTGATGTGAGTGGTAATGAGTCGCCCGACCCCTTCGAGGGCATCTTTGTTTGACCTTGGGCTTGCTTACTCGGTGTTCCCTTTTCGGGGTTTCCTTCCTGTTGGTAGGGGATTTTGGCTCCTCGCTCTAAGGTTTCAGCCTCCCCTATTTTCTCTTTGTTCTTCTCCTTATTAGGACTCGAGTATTTTGAACCTTTGACCCCCGTCTGCGGTGTGACCAAAAGATTTTGGGTCTCACCTTGTAAAATCTGAGGGAGACAATGTCGTCGTTGCTCCTAGAATTTAAAGAAATCATCCTTATCTCTGGGTGGCAGAGCTTGAATCTAACTCAGAACTTCTGAGTAGGACCTTGCACCCCAGAATATTTCATCATGAGGGAAATCCTCATGTTCATATCTCTTCAGGCCACAACTCACCAAGTGATTGCTCACAACCCTACTAGGGTTGTGCTTCTTGAACTCAATATCCACTAGCTTCATTTCTTCTAAAAACATAGCCTCGGCTTTGGCATGGCCAAAATGTAACAAGGAATATGCGCCAATATGAATAGGGAAGGGAAACCATACCTTCTTTGATATGAATATTTCATAAATGAATTATTTGGCATTATCCTCCCAAAGCTTCGAGTGGTAGACATGAATAGGCTATGTATTAGATGGATCCCAGCTCTAGTTCATTAATGGGAAGGGTGTCATGAAGAAGATGGAATACATGATGTAAGAAGACGTAAAGAACGAAGTTGCTTTCTTACCTTCCCTCTCCACTTGATATTAGGTAATTCGACTGGTCAGATTGTTAGACAACAGTTTGGCCCAGTCGAAGGAGAATCCCTCGGCAACTGTATGAATGAGCGATACCCATGGGAGGAAAAAATGGGTAGTGTCCTCCCTCCCATACAACCTGCAAGCCATCATTGTTGTGTACTTGAATTGTGGCTCCAAGGAGGAGACTGAATAGATCCTGCTAGTTTCGGCTCAGAATTTTGTGGGGTGTGAGACCCAATCTCTGATCAGATCGAACAAACTTCTTGTGTACTTCTCACACTCCTTCTTCTTGAAACCTTCTAGAAATTCAACATTGTAGGTGAGGTTTGGTGTGGGTGACAATTTATACATTGCCTACAAATGTTCTGGCCTGAAAGTCCCAATCGTTACCTTATGTTCCCTAATAATCGTTTTGGTTGGGATATCCACATGGTCCAACGCCCACTTGATCATATCATAATAGGGAAGAAGTTGGGGCCTTGTTGCTATTTTGTGCATCTCTGATTGAGCGACGATTTTGTATTTGGTTGATAAGTCATCGTTCTCATTGTCACTAGAATCATCTGAAAAACTTACAGACTCGGATTTCAGAATGTTGGAAACGTATGACCAGGTCTTTATAGCATTAATACTTCGCAGCAAGGTATCAGAAACCACGTCTAAACCCTGACCTAAACTCTCGACAATTTCCTTGGACATTTTTCATGGAGTCATGATAGAGAAACCTGCAACTAGGCCTCCTGTTGATAAAATTGAAAAGCAAGAAACAACGGTTATCCTGGTAAAATGGTTATGCACACAAATAGAAATGAAAACTGAAATAATGAAGGAAAAACTCTTCATCTTGGTCATTTAAACCCATGGGTTTCCTTGCCAACAGAATGGTCAAATCGCTTAATAGAAAGATTTAGAAGTAAAAATGAGATCCTACTATCTGTCACCTCACTGCAATTCAAATAAATGCCATAAATGCTTGACGAGTCGAAACACAAAANAAAAAAAAAACATTTAAAAATCACTTCGTAGATGGTGCGTGTTAAAGGTTGTTTAATGTGTTGATTAATTCATTTTATTTCCTGTAATTAAGTACGTTTTATTCTTTAATCCCCCTTTTTTGACGTTCATCGTATCGGAAGATTTCACTCCTAACTTTCGAGCCCCCAAAACCTGAAATCGGGATGATGCGATTTATTTGATTACTCGTGATCTGACTTAAGATCTTAATTAACCCATTCTTAATTAATGAATATCGCGACTTCACGACTCGGAGCTACGAAGGTGCTTCTTTTTGGGAGAGCGATCGTCGAGTCATGAAATCACGATCGTGCTTAACCAAGGTTTAAAATGATTTACTTATGACACTAATCTGGGTAAAATTTAAAACCGTTATCACCAATTCTCTCGTCAAGATACTAAGGACAGTGTGTAGCATCACGAAATAAACAAAATCCTAAAACTAGTTTTTTGTCTTTTAAGTATAACATCTCACTTATTTAGGAGAAAAGGTGGATCCAACAGCCACCAAAAATACATTGTGGGTCTATGTGTTAAAGACTCAAATTTGAACATAGCCACGAGACATACATTGTGGATCTATGCAACAGTACAAACTGAATATACTCCAACAAAAACTAAATCTGTCTGAAAAGATCTAGGATCTTGATCTCCACCACTCTATAGTATGAATCTAACCACGCGAATACATGTGTTGAAGTCAAACATGGTAGAAACCACTTGATTACCAGTCATTAGTGTATATCGTTAACAGGTGTGAGGGAAATAACCATTAATGTCAATGACCCCCAAGTTACTCTAGTACAATCCAACGAATGTCAATTGAGGAGCTAAAGTCGAACATTCGGTGAAATCTCACGATCAGGGGCCAATAATGAAAACCCACTATCGAAAGCGAGGAAACCTGCCATTGAGGCATGCAAGTTCCAAGTTTCCAATTAGTTTCTAAGTCTAATTGCTGGGTAATGGGTTGAATTCGATAGGAAAATACTCATCACGGGAGGGCTTAATGTATCCCCCATCAATGACACGAAACGGGTAAAATATTTGAAGTAGATTAGAGTAACAAGTGATTCAGGACTGGCTCAGGGATTGTCGATGCAATAAAAGGCTTAAGGACTGCATAAATGGCCAATGCAATAAATGATTTCCAGGTTAAACTTCTCTTTGAACATATTCATGACATGACAACTGTCTTGGAAACACTGGCTCAACAATAGGAATCACATACCAATTTGTAATCTTATAAAGTAGCATGATCAAGAGACTAGCATATTTTCCAACCTAAACACAAAGCGAGTGAAAGGGTGTCATGTTCAAAAGTGACTCTTCCATAGAATATAGGTTTATATATATTTCTTTCCCAATTTTCCCCCACCATTTCTAGCGAGTACCCCTTTATTTTTACACAAGCTTGGGGAGGATAACATATGCATGAACTGTAAGTTCATCCTTTAGATAAGTCCGTCGGAGTATGTTTAACGAACCCTAGGAATGAGTGGTTCGGTCCCATATGGGCCTTTCGATGTTTGTTTTACGAGTCCAAAGAAAGAAAACTTAATGGTTTTTCATATTTAGAGAGTCTGAAAAACACTTAAAGAAAACTCCAAAATGTCATTTTTCATAAAGTAGTCTGATAAGATCAAAAAAGAGATAAACTATCTCTTAATAGAAGTGCTTTCTAATACTTTAACAAGCATGAAAAGAAAAATATCGCTCGACAATATTTTCATGTTTAGAGAGTCTGAAAATATCTTAAAGGGAACTCTAGGGGGTTACTTTTTTGTATAACCTTTACGAGTCCGAAAAAGTGATAAAAGTTTACTCGGTTTCATTCTCATGTATTTACGAGCATGAGAAGAACAAAGACCAAGCTTGGGATTGTTTACATTTTTACGCAAGCTTAAATCAAAACAAAACTATACTTGGGATATATTTTATTTTTTACACAAGCTTAAAAATAAACAAAACTATGCTTGGACCTGGTTTCATTTTTACACAAGCTTGAACCAGAGGAAACTATGCTTGAGATAGGTGGTTTCGTTTTTACACAAGCTTGAACCATAGAAAACTATTCTTGGACTTCCCAACACATTATCTAGGGATGGTTGGTACTTATCCCCCATCTTAAGAAACTAGAGGCTTAGCTTCATTATGAAGTCTGAAGGCTATAAGAATTTCCCCCCAAGCTTCATTTTGTCCCTAGGCACAAGAGGATGAAATAAATATTCAAATGTTGTACGGAACGAAGTACTTGACTCAATCTAATCAGTGGAAATCTATTTCATTTTTTAACAAGATGAACAGAGGAAAATAACTATGCTCATAACCTTTGCTTCATTTTTTAACAAGGTTACCCAGAGATGCAAAACTATCCTCACAAATCCAGGTTCAATCCCCATACCTCTTTTTCATTTTTTAACACGCTTTTTACAGAGACACAAAATTATCCTCGAGGTTGGTTTCATTTTTTAATGATATTGAAATCAAAAAACCATGCTCAAAGGTTCTCTTCTTGATCACAACTTCCAGGAGGATAGTGCTCTAGAAGTACACCATGTCAAGGGACAAAAATCGGTCATGGATTCCAAGAGATCTTCACTTGATGGAAGAAACACACTCTAGAAGGAACACATGTCGAGGGCTGTAATGGGGGTAAAGAGGTTAGGCTCCAAAATTCCCTACTGAAGAGATATCCATGTCAACTACCAGATCTAATTAAGAAGAGACTGATCTTACAGGGAGAGGCTCATCTGCATCAACAACTAAAATCATGGGAGACAACGCCACATAATTGACCTGTGGTAGGGGTGATATCGATTGCATATATGAACCATTTAGGGAGGTCATTGAGTTGATGGTCAAGTTAGGGCCAAAGAACGAAAGTTGATCAATAGTCACAATTCTTCCATCGTGAGGGAAAGATATCACACAGAAAAGAGTGGACACGATAGATTTCATGGCATAGACATAATCTCACCTAAGGAGTAAATCAAAATCCAAGAGGTATTGGACTACCATAACATCAATAAAGATAGTTTTCCCTCCCAAAGTTATGATAAACTGAAGAAGGACTCCTAAAGGGTGTCTAGTTATTCTGTTAAAATCTAATAGATTCTATGTAACCGTCACAAGTTGAGGATAACCCAAAGATTTCCAAGAAATAGAGGAAAAAATATTGATGGACACACCTTCATCTATTAATGTATGATGAATGTCCTGGCCACAAAACTATGTTTTAATCTTGAAAGGAATATGAGAGGGAAGACGAAGTCTAGTTAGCACACCCCAATAAAAATTATGGCCTCAATACTTGGAGGGGGTTCCACAAGAGAAGGAGGAATTCCCCTCAGCATGGTAGTGTCTGTATTAACCAGAAAAAAATGAGCAGTATCAGGTTTACTCTCTAGCAGGAGAGTAGGATCGATCGATGATGAGAGTAGATTGACCACTTGGGTTGCATTCTCCAAGGTAAGAATGGGGTCGATGTATGGAAACAGATAGACCGCTTAGGTTTCACCCTCTAACGGGAGAGTAGGATTGGATTGACCACTTGGTCAACTGGTTAAACTAAGACATGACTAGATTGACTACCTGATCAACCGGACTGACTGATGAAGGGACCAGATTGATCATTCCATCAACTACATGTGGGTTGAGAGAAAGCTTGTGATAAGCAGTTGGAAGTTGATGTTTGGAACCAGTCATGTCTTTTAGTAATTTTGAGGCTTCGTCCATACAAGGGAAAAGGTGAGTTTGATGACTCCCTCCACATAACATACATGAGAGCTTGACTCTAATTTTCTTCTTCCCAACAGTATCCTGAACTGTTGATGGGAGGTCATCAACATGTTGTTTAGAGTCTGACGACATGGGTTTACTAGGGCTCATATACCATGCTTCCATAACCTTAGATAGACCAGGGCAATCCTTAAGAAGATGTCTACCCTTACAAATCCTGCAAGGGTACTTGGGCTTACAGGTTGTTTGGGTGATCTTGGCATCATCAACACTCCCAACACGATTATCAGTAACTAGAGGTTTTCCAACATATCTAGCAGTGGTTGGAGGTTTAGACCCTTGCTTATTCTTCTTCTTCTTAATTTTCCTTTTCTTCTTGTTCTTATCCACCAGGTTACTAGCTTTAGAGATTTAACTAGGCATAGAAGAAAAAACAGAAGAAGACCTTGCAAGTGAAGAAGGTGAAGGAGATATTCCTGGTGAAGAAGGGGAAGTATCAACATGAGGTTGATGCTCTTGGGGGAAAGTGATTAAAATAGAAGCACTACTTGCATTCAGGATTACCTGAGAGGAAAACAACCATACCGACAATCCAATTGTGAGACTTGAAAGGCTCAAAGTAGCGATGTGAGGAGGACCAATGTTTCCGTAAGAAGGAAAAAAAAAAGGTTCCCCTATAAAAGGGGTTCCCTCATTGGTCATTATGGGAACTGACACCATGAAATAAATATCCAACCTAGAGTCTTCTAGGGAAAACAAATAGCACACACTAAAAATCTAGGAAGCAAACAAGAAAGCATAACCTTCTTACAATGAACACACTAGTTCGTGATGAAATCCAACATCGCGGGAACAATGTAATAAGGGGTTGAGATAGAGTGGGTGGAAAAGTTACGTTGATGACCTACTTAATGGACTTACACCCTGGTGCAAGATCCCACACATAATAGTGGGTATACCCTCCAAGGAGCTCAAGTGAGTTTGGCCAACGTCGATTCCAAGTACCGTGAATACTTGCCCCTCCACAGTCACCTTGTGTAAAGACCCTAAAGAGATAGGCTACTAAAGTTACCAACTACAACAATGATGCATGAGGAAATAGTCGACAATCTGATCCATGCACAAAGGCAGGGTATCTAGCTTGAAATCAAGTTGAGAAGATTCCACACATAATCGTGGGTATACTCTCAAGTGACCCCAATAATATGCACAATATCTACACTAAGACCAAAAAAGCAGGGTGAGTAATTATGCCAATCCTAATGTGACCGCATGATTGACCCTTGTGTTAGAAGGGATTCCCAGGACAAAATGTAGAAAGTGGATTTCATCGCTCCCTAATGCAATATTCTATGTTTGTTTGCATCTTTGGAAAATTATCTTTCACACCTATTCCAAAGCCCTACAACTAATATAATGTAGCTTTTCTACTAGATAACATAAAAATGTCTAATCAATTTTTATAAGAACTTTATTTTAAGGTTGTTGTTTACTCAAGAGGAAAATGGCATGGACTAAATGATGTTTTGATCAACTCTAAATAACGCAAAGAAATGAGAATGCAAATATTTCACTTCGATGAAAGCTATATTATGAGAAGGAGAAAATGTTTATCATTCACAAATGCACAATGTCCCAAAATTTTATCAAACTCATTAATATCAATATCTTCAATAAATGAGCCAAAGAGACTGTACACAAATACATGATTCTCCCCCCCCCCCAAATGCCAAAAATCAAGAACAAAAAAATGCCAAAAATCATGCAATTTCACTACTTCAAATGCAAGGATGCCCCCAATATAATGCAAAGAAAGAAATCAAAATTGTTGTTTCAAAGATAGCTAAAAGCATATTCAAAGATTTCCAATAAACTATAATCAGACCTAACAAATTACCCCAAAACCATATCTAATATCTGGGCAAGAAAAACCATCAAAAATCAATGTTTTTCACAATCGTTGCAGGATGTAGACTAACACAGCACGATAATCCTTGATCGTCGCAGGATAGAGAAAAAATACAGTGCAACGACGTTGCACTATGTCAAAATACAGGGTGCATCAATCCTAGATCGTCGCACTGCCTCTCAAAGTAAGGTGTGATGATTAAAGGAAAAATGGAAAAATAAAAAGCATGAAGGTTTTTCTAGTGAAGTTTAATAGTTAGAGAGTCAAGTTGGTTCTCCCAGTGAATCAGAAAACAGAACCCAGTAAATCAAAGAAAGAAAGAAAGACAAACTAGGAAAACAAAATGTGACCCAGTATGGTCACCAATTTTGTTATCGAATTAATCGGTAAGTGCAGACACAAATAGATCGCCCTAGTTTCACTCTGAAACTAGAACAAAACAAGATAGTGTACTAAACTTCCCTTAGATTTAAGTTATCAAATAGGAAGAGGATCCAAAACATACCTTTTAAATTTTGTAGACCTGACCTCACCAATGTGATTCCAACTCCGTTATAAGGCTTATGGAGAAGTATCTGCAAAGAAACAGAAGCCAACGAAGACAAGATTAATAGAGTCTATTCGATATGAAACTATGTATGTGATAAAGGAATCATACAATATGGACACACAACATTCATATAGGAAAGAAAAGTATATGTGTTTTAAAGAATGTGGAAGAAAGATACAACCAAATGCCTTGATGTTGTCAGGTTCCTTCCAACAGTTCCTTTCTTCCCACTCACTTCTACTCCATGGATTCTGAGACTATAGACCTAATAGCTACTCACAATCTATCTTGACACAACAAATCTCAAATCTAACATAGGCCCAAAAACTCCAAGCTACAAAAATTACTCAAACCCAATCAAGCTCTAGCCAACTAACTTTCCCCATGAGAAATCCTCTCCTTTTATAGGCTGAAAAGGATAGGGTGAGGAGGTTAGGATGATCCCAAGAGATCAGGGATGCGACTCATATCCAAACTGATTGGAGGCCAGCTCACCCTCAAAGCTTCTCCTTCTAGAAGCATCGAGAAGATGCTCTTTTTACCACGTACGAAAAATCGTCGCACCCTTAGAACTGAGAAAACTGCTACCTTGACCCAAGCTACTGTAGTGAAACCTACTATGATCCTAGATCGTCACACCCTTAACACTGAGCAAGGTGCGACACTCCCACTTTATGAGGTTTTTACAAAGGAAAAGATAACTTCATTTCTCAGGAAAAGTTCATCTTCATTTTTCTTCAGGGATTAAGGCAACTAATCCCTCTAAAGACAAAGGATAAGTTTACATCATTAATGGTCATAGGGGTGAAGAAAATAATGTGTAACAATGCTTGTGTTCGAAGTCAAAAAAATGAAAGAAGGTAAAGTGGCCACACAATTATACTAATCGTCGATCGTCGATGCCCCATCATCATTGGCAGAAGGCGGAGTTTGTTTGTGTAAGTTATTCACCATGAAAATCTAGGAGATAGTCGATCCCCATCGATGTCGAAAAAGTACGAGAGGAATAGACATTGAAAAAATCCATAAATAAATCATCGATAGTCAATGACCGATGCTCTTGCACAAGGTCGGGGAAATCTAGAAGGGTTAAAACAATAAATTTTTTCTATGATAAACATATCATCGATTGTCGGTACACTTTCAACATCGATACTTTTTTGAGAGAGTCGATCCTGGAGCACTTGGGTAAGCTTATTGCCGATCGTCAATCCTTGATACTTTTCGACGTCGACAAGATAGGATCAAGTTTTATAACATGTAGCTCAAGGAAATTCTTGATTATGATTAACACGATTAAATGAAGACACTGGTCTTGAGTGCCATGTGTCTTTATCACGCAAGTGTGTTGTGCGACCTAGTTTTTTCTTGAGACATATTAAGGTTTCCTGTGTCCTAGTCACACCTCCAAGTAAGCCTTGACATGTCAGCTCTGTATGGAAATATCATTCGACATTGAAGAATTTTCAAGGAGATATCAACAAAAAGTGTTCGAAGCGAAACCTCGACCGTCGACTCACCAGCTGGACTAGCGAAATGATGGGATATTTTCAGCATGAGATATGATCGGATTCCAGAATTTAATAAACTAGTTAATGCTTCATCCTGAATATGTTTCTACCCCGTACGCCAATTGAAAAAAAACAATTTGAAATCACCGATAGGCCACGTTACAACCCATGCCAGTGTCATTAACCTACGATCGAATTTAATTTTAAACATCTTTGAATATCTGGCAGAAGATTTAATAAAACTACACTCATAACCCGAATTGAATGGTTGATGCGACAATGTAAGTTCATCCCTATTTAAATATCTAGAATGGATTTGAACAAATTCATTCTATGCACAAGTTTTAATTCCAGAGAATTCGAAGAATCAAAGAAAGAGTCTCGAGACTGTGTTGATTCTCAGGTTATCAAGACCAGGTTAAACGAGCAGTAGAGGTATGTATTCAAGTTTGTCAATTCGTTGGTCATGATTTTATCTATATACGTCTTATTTCTTACACAGTCTCTAACTATTTTCTAAGTTGTAGGAAAAATTCCTCCGAGAAATCCAAGCACCAGACGCTCATCGAGAGCACCCAAGATAAAGGAAACAGAAACAGGTGAAGGTTCTTCTCCTGGTACTGCGAGGCAGTTGGAGTATAATCCCAGGGTAGAGCCAGTCATAAAAGCCTCAACAAAGAAATCCTCTGTCCAATCTCTGATCTTCGGCAATACAGAAGCAAGCACCGGATCCTAAGTAATGCTCCCACAATGGGGGGACCTTTTCAACAGAATTAGTCAAGAGGAGTATCCAGAGTGTATTCCACACAATGACTCGGATGTAAGGGTGCTCGATGACAACGTGTTCCCAAATATCTGACAGTCATATTTTCGCATGGTAGCCAGCAGAACGTTAGTTCACCCTTACATTGAGGTTTTTAATTGGCTAATAGACCATACAGAAATGCAAAAGTTATTGATCAACGATGAGAATGGAAGGTGTGTCGGAGTTTTCCTCCTGACGAAAGTCCAGAAGTACTACAAACTCAGATACCTAGAGGAGTAGCTAAACACATACTTCATGGTGAAGTTCTATGAATTCCACGACACCAACTGGTTGATGGCTTCATGGTGGAAGGAGGAAAATATTTTACCAATCGAAGAAATGGCTGGTATGGGACAATTAACTTGAGGAAGCCATACATATATTTGATGGCTCTAATCTTGCAACTGTATGGAGAGAAATACTGCTCCAATATTTCAGAAGCATGGATGCCCTTGGCATACACAATGGTGATCTTTGGAAGTATCTTTAACTGGGGAGTAATATCCAAGCAATTGATCATCTGTGTACAATAGGCTCAGACGCTGAAATAAGGGAAAGCACTCTCTTTCCACATGGCCTCGTACCTGATCGATGTGATTTGTGTGAGAAATGCCTTCGCCGGAATGAATTTAAGCTGGCATGTTGCGGAGCTTATGTTCACATTTATTCCAACATACTTTGGGAGAACAGGTACAAAAAATCCTACGCACTCATTTGAGATGAATTCATCGCTCATATTCATTTTATTATATTTAAAAGGGAATGCTTGAGATTATTCGCAGTAGCCAAGAAAATGGTAGCAAAGGTAGGCCACTGGTATTTGGAGGAACTCTCAATCTGTATCAAGGTGTTCAGGGCCACCAAAGCATCGCAAATACTCCCTGCTCATGTCCTAGACCGACTCATTGTGGGAGAAATTTGTTATCATACCATCCTACAGGGCTATAACACCACACTATTCAAGGACAAGAAGAGGGCTTTCATACCCTATGGTTTCCATGTGGGGTTTTATTTGGTAAAGGAAACTTCTCAAGCCAAAAAAGAAGGGTTGAGCCAACTTGAATTCAGGTTCCTGACATGCCAATTCCACAAGCACGACCCTAAAGGCCTAGTCCCCCAAAATTCTTCACATGTATCATCATGTTGGCCATACGTGCATGATAAATTTGAGGATGAAATTTTCACAGAGTGTGCTTAGGATTGGGAGGAGGTACTATAGAGGATGGCCAACCCGAACATGACCAGGTTCAAGGCTCTGAGAATGGACGAACAAGTGGAGACAATAGAGCAGTTGGCTCAAGGGGCCCTCAGAGTTTAGGAAGAGATCAGAGTGGCAAAGACTATAGAGGCACAAAGAAGAGGATTTCTCTTGCTAGAAGGAGCACAAAGAATCATTGATCAGCTGCAGAATGACCCTGATCTTGTAGAAATGTCAAGGATTCCCGCTGATGACCCAATTGGAAGTAGAGGAGAGTTGTTGGTTTGTTATTTGAGATATACCTTTAACATGATTGACCTAGGTTCAAGTGTACTGGGGTTCCAACAAAGCCTCTAAAACTATCGACCCTCCTGGTAAACCATAAGGCAACGTGGTATATAGAGTGCACTACGCAGTCCCTAAGATAGTCTTAACGGGTTACTGTAATACTCAAGTGTTTGCAGTCCAGGATTGAATGGATATCTGAGAAGGGTGCATAGAGAGTTCTATTTAACTTATTAAAGCAATATATTATCATTCCCAATTATGCATGTAATATAATCAACCTTATTAACTCATTCATTCATCATGCTAACATCTACTCATAAACAGTAAAAGAGACACAAGCATTCAATCACATAACACATGTTTTACCATGGTTCACCCCCTCCTGGGCTATGTCCACAAAGATCTGGCTCTCAGGCTCTTCTATTATGGTATTTCCAAAACTACAGTGTTGCGCACTTTACAAATCATCTTCAATTAGGTCAATATCTATTATGAGGTGGACTAGATCACACCAGGATCCTTAGCCTTTGATCTAACCCTCAAGATATACCCTCCTAACCCGTCTACAGCTCAACAACTTACAAAATTGGGTCGGATTACAGTAGTACTACCTACTAGCTATCAAAACAAGACTCTTTCCTCCCACAGTCTCTCCTCAAAAGTATGTCTCTGAAAAACCCCCCGACTCCCTCTCAAATAATTATTTTAATCCCATCCCAACTACTGCCTAGGTATCTATAACACCCTTCTTCATCGATCTCCCTTGTGATCGCTTGGAAATTCTCCATCAGCTCTGTTCTTATGTTCGGGCCTGCATGGTCTTCTCCTTGAGTGCTTCCAATATCTGCACTGCAATCTTGTCGCTGACCATCCTTGCACATTATGCCTTGGTTTGTGCCATACATGTTTTGGCTTCCTCTGCCTGTGTAATGACCTATGTTGCTCACTCCTGGAGTTGTTCCATTTGAGCCTAGGGATCATTTTTCTATGTCTAGGCAGTTATGAGTTTTTCCTACAGTTTCTTCATGTCTTTTGCTCCTTTGATGTGCTCTATGATTGACATTGTCTTTTGCCTATGCTTGAGGTCATGGATAGGTGAACCTATCCTTTCTCCTTCCTGGTCTCACTTCTGGACCTGTTGATCCTCTTCCAACATCGTCCAGAGTTGTGTTTCTTTCTCGAACAAGTCATTTGTCACGTGGACTTGTTGCTCTATCTTATTTATCTATGTTGTTTCCTCATGTTTCCTTTTCTCCTTCACCTCCAATGGAGTGGTGGGTGTGAGATGCTCCAGGAGATGCTCGATCTCTTGTTGGTATTGATCGATTATCTACACAATATTATCAATCTTCTTTGTCACAATGAGTTTGGTCGTCTGCATATTCTTTGGGATTTTCTCATAGGCTACGAGCACTTTCTTCTCCAGCCCATTCACGCGGTCCTTCCCTTATTTGGTCTCAATATTAGCCTACTCGAGTATCAATTCCAACTCATCTTGGTTTTTCTTTGTCTGTTGTAATTCCACTACATCTGTGTGTGTGCAAGACTGTACCTCTTGTGTAATCTTGACTTGCAGTTTATACAAGGCGTTGGTTGGCATCCACATCAATACCAACTATAGTTGAGCCAAGTCCTTGAGGGGTGTCTTCCCCATGATTTTATCCATGTGCAGCGTGCTAGGTGTGATGTGAAATGTTGAGCTCGGCTATGTTGTTGTCTAGATCCTGTCTTGCTCGCTTGATCCTGATTCACATCCTATATGAGATGTTGATAGGATCATTTCTACATTGTTGTCGGCTGCCTATGCTTCCCCGATCTTCCTGAGGAGTTGTCGCGTGTATGCCATCTCTTCTTCAATTTTGTCCCTTTGGCACACCACATTCTTGAAATCTTCGACTATGCAATCCTAGATCACTTGGGCCACCATGTCCACATCTTCCTCAATGGTTGTGTATTATAGGGGTGTTCTATGTGCCTTCACCTTCTTACACACACCCCCATCTAGGTGACTAGCCGCTTAGTCTGGCCTTGCTCTTGTGGAGTAGCACTTGATGTAGTTCCTTGTGTTGCCTCAACTTGTTTCTGTTGTACTTGTGTCTCCTGTGTGTTGTTATTCTTCCCCATCTAGACAGATGTTTTGGATGTCCCCACTTTCTTCTATTGTTCCTTGTTATGACCTATCCTTGGTTTCTTGGGCACTGTGACTTCCTCAGGCTATGTTTGTTCCCTCCCTACCTCCTCATTATGTGTGTGTTCATGTCTTACCCCTTCCTCCTCTATCTCTGCGGGTATTTCTAATGTGAGGATTGGAATCCTCCATTCATCTTCCCAATCCTTAATGTCCATTTGTATGTCCCCCTCTGTGATGCAGTAACGCAGTTGTAGCCATTGATTTTTGGGGTCATTCCGCGCCTGGATCGACATCGCATGTCTAGTGGTTTTGAATTTGGCTATGTCATGATACCATGCAACATCTTCTGGTGTTACCCTCTAGGTGTTGGCGATGGTGTAATGTATGTGGCAGAGATATCCTTCGAATATAGATGCATTTTTTTTTCTTATTCTTGGAATTCGAAGAGGCTCCAAGCGATAAGTATCGTGCTCCATGGCAGGATTTGTGTTTAGTGGGAAAAAATGAGTACTTTGGCTCCTTCCATCCCATCATGGCTATCAGGATGAGTAGCCATGAATAATAAAATTGTGTCCCCATATCCCGCGCATCCTTGTAGTCGTCTAGGAACAAATTCAACAAATAAGGGGCCCAGTTGGGTGTGGTGCCCTCAACACACTATGTTGCAACTGCAACAACCCCATCCAAGAATTCCTCCTTGCGGAATTTCCTGAGCAACCTGCATGCCATAATTGTTTTGGCCATTCTTTTCATGACATCACTAATACACCTGATAATGATTCCATGTGACCCCCTTTCGGTGCCATATTTCTTCTTCATCTCCTCGACCAATGCTTTCTCCTTTGTTTTTTCCTCCAGGAACTGTGCGGGATCCATACCCAGTGATGGAAGCCCTGTGATGTATGTGATGAGATCTACATCTATCGAAATGAGTTGTTCTAGCCATAGATATATGCCATGTGTGACCATCATTAGTTTCTTGATGCAGTTGTTTGCATACTGGCCTCTCCCTGTTACACATGATTTTGGTCACTCTGGTGATGTTTCTACAATTGATTTATTCAGGCTCCCATAAGGACTTTCTTCCTGAGAAAAGTGATTGTTATCTTCTTCCAAAAACAGATTTTTAAGGTGAGTTCGAAGGCTGCTTATGTTACAGGTTGTGAAAATCCCTCATTCTCGCAGGCCATCCACACTTGGGGTGAGAACTGTTCGCAATCTGCTCTATAGGTAGGGTGCAAACTTGTTTTTAAGCTTGAAGAAGAGAAGAGGTCAGGAAGGTTCTAGAAGGGGATCTTCTAGAAAATGAGTTGGCATTTGTATGGTTGGCATCCTACTGACTTCTCAGATTTAGTGGGATCTTCCTCATCCATGTAACCATCTCTCCTTCTCTTATATATTGAAATGATTCTCATGGAAAAGGTTAAGCAAGATTGAATGGAAAATTGGTGAAAGAATTGTGTGAAGAACCCTGCTTGGATAGAAGCTTGGATACTCTTTTTGGCCCACCAAGTGGTATTGGATCTTCTTCATGCAAGTGTAGAGAAAGTATGTGTGTTGGAACCAAGGGTCATTGAAAGGAAGCTTATGACATAAAGGTGATCCGGTTGTATCTTCTACTTTCAATTAATATAATACAGTGGCATGTCCCTTTCCCATAAAATTACTCTTATTTTATTGCATAACTCCTTGACAATATGCATAGGTTGACATTGAATATGCCTAGCTATCTTCACTTTGGTTGGTTTGTGTTGTCTTGGACTTGATTTCACAAGAGCACCAGAGCGAAGCAGGAACAACAGAGACCTAAGGAAGTGATATGAAGGTATGTCACTCATCCCTTCTTATTAGTAGATTCAATGACTACAACTTAGGGAAAGAGTCATGTCCTATCCTGTTTCGTTCTAGATCCAGGTGGATCCAGGGAGATTTGTTAGTGTCCGCACCTACCAATTTATCCGATAACAAAATTGGCGACTCCATTGGGGATACAACCCATTTTAGTGGTTTTTTCCTAGCCATTTTCTCTTAACCTACTATTTTTCATTCCCAATCAATCTCTAAGTCTTAAGGAAACCCTTATAGACTCCCTAGATCCAGAAGTTCCCTCAGAAGTTTTGCCCTTTTTCCAAAATTTGCTTGATTACAGACCTTCTCGCACTGCACCCTTTTGTATCCTGTGAGAATAACTAAAGTTCACACCCTAGTGTTAAGTTCAGTGCAAACTTCTCACAGTTTGTCTGTGTTTAGCCTACGAGAATCCTTGATTCTTGCACTATACCCCACTCCGAGCCCGCGACCTCACTTGTGAAAATTTTGGATTAGGTATTTTGTGTCCTCAGATGATCGAATTTGTTTGTGTTTCTAGGAAGAACTTCTCTGGCCAGTGATTGAATGTTTCTTGACTTCAAATCTCATAAAGGATTAGTTTTCAGAAATCAAAAGCTCGTCTTGGTCATTTTTTTCAATTTTTACCTCTGGACCTTTTCTTAACAAGGGTATAATCTCTAGTTTTGAAATCCGAATGTTTGTTTGGTCAAGAGCCTTTGATTGGTTATAAAAGTTGAGATCAGTTGTCCTTTTCAATTGCTTATTATTTGGAAAATTATTACCCTTGTGCATTTGAAAAGACTAGTCTTGTTAGTTTGTTATTTTTATCTTCATTGAAAAATTGGTTTGGGTGTTTATTGTGGATTTATTTTTCATTGGTTGCTTGTTTTTCTTAGTTCCATTCCTGTTGTTTGGTTTCTAATGAAAAATTAAAGACATTTTTTTTTAAAGCACCCTTGTATTTGAAAAATATTTACATTCGAGTATTGAAAGACAACGACTAGATAATTGTCATTATTCACGATTGTTTGATATTGAATTTCAGAGAAGATCATACATCGTAGTTCCCATTGTTCCAGAAAATTCCTGTTTCCCTCCTGTAAATAGGATTCATTGAACAAAGAATTTGTATCATTAATTCCTATTTATACATTGTTGGGTCAGAATCTCGCACAACATCAGTTTCATTTCCATCTCCTTTTGAGTAACAACAACCTTTAATAATATTGCACAATTTTAAAATTTAACTAGTAACTTTTTCTAGTGCTCTTTTACACCAACACTAGCTAGGCTAGCGATTTGGAATAGGCAGTGAGACACACTCTCCAAAGAACAAAACACACAATAGCATCTTATGATAAGGAGTGTCAAATTCCATTTGTATCATTTTGTCCTGGGAAGCCCTTCTTACACAAGGGTCAAACCTTAGGTCACATCAAGATTGACAGAGTTACTCACCCTGCTTTATTGATATCGGTGTAGAGATTACATGTATTACGGGGGTCACTTGAAGGTATACCCACAATTATGAGTGGAAGCCTCTCAAGTTTATTTCGAGCTAGATACCCTACCCTTGTGTGTAGATCAAACTGTCGACTGTTCCCCCAGGAATCATTGTTGTTGGTGGTAACCTTAGTAGCCTATCTTCTTAGGGTCTTACATAAGGTGACTGTGAAGGGGAAAGTCTTCACAATACCTAGAATCGACATTGACCAGACTCACTCGGGCTCCTTAGAGGGTATACCCATGATTATGTGTGGGAGATTTCACTAGGGTGTAAGTCCGTTAAGCAGGTCATCAACGTAACTTTTCCACCCTAGCCCAGCCCCTTCTTGTCTCATCGTCACGACATTGGATTTCATCACCAACTAGTGACTTCAAAATTGGATGGTCTTGTTTACTTGGTGTTGCTTCCTAGATTTAACTAGCACGTGTTGTTTGTTTACTCAAGTTGGCCATACAATTTCTTTCGTAAGATTCTAACTCGATCAAAATTGACCCTCCACGTCGTTCACGTAGAATGCAAGGCTTACCCCCAGAATATCTGGAAGGTTCTCAACCCTTGCCTACCAACTCACTAGAGGGCTCTCCTCAATAGAGTGAAGTCCAAGATGTTGTGACTCCACAAGTGGAAATAACTAACTCTCTAGAACGGTTCTGAATTATCAATTCTTGAGAGGAATTTTGACTTCCTCTTGACTCTGGGAAACATATTGTGTGAGTGAATTCTTCCGGAGATTTAGTTGTTCAGTCTTTTGGATCACCAACTAGACCTTTCATCGGACCTGAGGGTCAAGATCCTTTCTGGACTACTAGCATTTTTAGACAGGATCTCTTTGGCTCAGAAGCAAGCGTTGATATCATTTTCGCACCTGAGCTGCCTGGAACATCTGATCTAGACGCAGTACCTTTTACTATTGCCTATTATTTCTCTGGTACAGATGCTCTGCCAACCGACCACATCTTGACCCTCCCTCTACAAACAGTCTATTACACAATGGTCCCAAATACTATGAGTCCTCACACTAGGATTACTGTGACTAGCCAAGCCCCCATTGGCACACTACTTTCTCCTAGATTCACCCCACCACTTCCACCCGGGTATCATCCATTGAATGCTTCCATTCCCGCTCCGACGCAAATCACATCCAGGACTCCTGGCGGTTCCACTCCTTTTGGGCACCATCTTCCCAGTTTCATTCTGACACTTCCTTCGCCCCCTTTCAGAGGACCTCTTCCATCCTCTATCGGAGGAACTGATCCTAGTGGCACCATAACGTCTTCACACCTAATTACCAGATTCTTGTTGGTGGACAAATTCACCAAGGAGGCCAAACTCAACCCCCTTTTACAGGACAAATCCCAATTGGGATTCAACTCCCGATTGGAGGGAAACCCCCACCGACCCCACCCTATGGACAAGACATACCTCCATCCTTGGCCCAGTATTGGAATCATCTTATACAACATAATCCTCAATCGACTGGGGGGAAATAGCCTCAAGTTAACTCCTTCATACCCCCTAGTACATGCCAACCATATCCAGGAACGTCTAATCCTATTTTGGGGTCGAATGCTCAACCCCACACCCCTGTTCAAGGGTACAAACCTATTAATTAATTGCCTCCATACCAACAACCAAATCTTCCTAGATCTTCGCATTATATGCAAACTGCTTATGGTCCTACTGGTATACCGACGAGACTCCCTCCCCAAAGTCACCAGTACCCACATGTGAATAGATAGTTACCCTTCTTAACCACCCTAGACCTCCCTTGTCTGTCGAGAATTTTAAATAACCCAATCCATCACTCTCCTCAATGGCCCGCCATAACGGCCAAACTACCATCCAACATCCCTAAATTTGATGGTAAACCAGGAGAGGACCCCAACAATCATGTAATGACTTTTCACCTCTGGTGCTCATCCAACTCCTTGATGGATGACTCTATTCGTTTACGCCTTTTTTAATGAACCCTCACAAGTTCTGCCACGAAGTGGTATATAGAATTACCACGAGGCTTCTTCACTAACTTCAACACCCTTGCTATGGATTTCCTCACCCACTACCAATTACAGATCCACTACGAAACGAGAACTAAAATTTTGAGTTATTTCAAACAAACCAAAGCCACTCATATCTCTGATCACATTCATGAGTGGTGATAGAGATGACGTCTCATCAAAATCGAACTTCCCGATCAGTTGCTAGTAGAATGGTTCACGAAATCATTCATGAATGCCATCACTCGTGACATTTCCATGGGTGGAGTTGTCACAAAAGAACAAGCAATTAGTCGTGCCCAATACCTAAACCTCATTTACTCACAAACGGGTACTCTTTACGACTTACTCCTTGACGCGCCTCGTCCTTCTACTTCTGCTACTTCAACCACTCCCGCTGCTTCTCATGTAGCTGATGGTGTGATTGGCACTTTCCATGCCCAACCGCATTCCACCCAGACCTCTGGCAACAACCCCAAATCCATTTCTTCTAATGTTAAAAATGATCTGTCTCCTACCCCTCCCACCGGAAAGACTTCTGAGGTAAATTATGTTCAATCTACCCCCGCCGAGAAAAAATAAATCCAAAAGAGGAAAGGGTAAGAACAAGGAGGATAAAAATAATCCACAAACAGAGAAAACCAAAACACCACCTGTTGATGATAGGGATAAGCGCAAACCCTGATACCCTTGTGTTATCTGTGGTGATGATCACTACACTAAGGATTTTCCAAGATGAGTCGAGGTTACTAAGTTCCTTCAAGGAACCCAAAAACATCCCACTCTGGCCATGTTGTCACAACCCTTCCCCTCTCAACAACATACCCAATTGGTCATTCATGACCAACCTTCCCCTTCCAATGCGTCCTATGTCTTAATGTGTACAGGTGATTCAAAGAAGAATGACATCACACTTACCACTTGAGCCAAAGATTATTCTTCCTCCAAAGAAAAGGTTGATGTAATACCTATTTTGTTGGTCCAACCATCTCCCATGACCCCACCTACCAACGGTCCTCTTCATCTCGAACAACTGAGTCTAGAAACAATCCTTCTCCCTCCTCCGAAGGGTGTCATTCGAAAATTGGCTTTCAATCCTCATGCACGTGTTGCCCAGAACTACAATATTGTTGAAGATCTGGCCCAAGCACCATCTGCGATGCCAGCCCTCAAAGTCCTTTAGAGTTTCCCTATACAACGGAAGGCACTGTTGAAATCTATTGGTGGAATCGACCCTACGGATATGAATTTAATAATTTTTGACTTGGAATATCACATTCCAAGGTTACCCCCTCAACTCGCATTCCAAATACAAGTTATTGTCTCCGAAAAAACATTTGTAGAATAGTTATCGATGAGGGTGCCTCGACGTGTGTCATGTCTATTACTTGCTAGAAATCCATTAACTCTCCTCCTTTGACTGAATCCCACAACATGCTCAAAGCATTTAATGGCTCTGGTTTTAAGCATTACGGTGTACTACCTTCGTTACCTATTACGTTAGAAGTCAAAACGGTCAACGTTGAAGTGGAGGTCTTTGGCGCTCCTCTCGATTACAACCTTCTACTTGACCATAGCTGGATCAATTCCATGCATGCAGTTGTGTCCACTATTTTCCATGCAGTGCATTTCCCACACCAAGGGAAAGTATTTACCATAGACCAATTGGCCTTATTTCACTTGGATGCACATACCAGTAATGTACCATTCATTGCAAAAAAAACCCTGGATACAAGAATGTCGGTGTGGGTCTTCTTAAAGATTCCTCGTTGATGGGAACTTTCTCCATCCCACCACCTGATGTACCACATCCATTTGTCACCTTGATCAACATGATCTCCACCTCTATTCACGACACCCCTGCATCTCACAACCCATGGATGGTACCCAACCCCGGCGATCATCTTCGATATGGTGACAAAATTCCACTAAGTCCACTTGAATCCGCTTATTAAACCATTCAATCTGCAACCATTTCGACCCCCTCTCTTGGTGATTTGTCTCTAGATCCATTCCGTCTCATTTTTCCCACATATGAGATGATTATGTCTGTTATGTCCATGGAAGACACCCCTTGGGATGATGGACATCATCGTTCCATCCTCTTCCTGGAAGAACACACCATCGAGGGTTACCAACAGATCTCAATCCCATCGATCGTTGTCATCATTTCTACCGTTCCCAAGTCTACACATGATCTATTCTACAAAGGGAACTTAAGTAACATCTCACCCACCCTCCCTCTCGACATATCCATAAAACATGGAATTGTCGAAAATGTGCATATTAGAGCTTCGTGTTCCCATGATGAAGTGGTCACCTACAAGTCTCTTTTCCAAGAATTTTGTGATGTCTTCACATAGAGCTATGAAGAAATGCTGAGTATTGACCCTGACATTGTGGTACATGAAATTAAGACATACCTGGGTGCTAAACCCGTCCGACAACGACTTTGTTCGGTCCACCCATGTAAAGCAACCACTATCAAGCTTGAGGTTGAGAAATTTCTTAAGGTTGGCTTCATTTACTTGGTGGCTCTAACTGACTGGGTTTCCAACCTAGTTTCGATCGACAAGAAACAAGGAACAATCTGTGTGTGCATTGATTATAGGGACATTAACAAAGCTTGTCCTAAAAACAATTTTCCTACCCCCTTCGTTGACCAGATCATCGACGATTTTGCCAGAAGCGAAATATTCTCTTTGTTGGATGGTTTCTATGAATATAATCAAATCAATATCATACCAACGAACCAACACAAGACCTCTTTTATTTGTCCTTGGGGCACTTTCGCCTATCGAAAACTCCCATTCGGTTTAAAGAATGCTGGTGCAACTTTTCAGTGTGCTATGTCTTACGCCATTCATGACATAAAGCACATTGTGTAGCCATATCTCGATGACTTACCCACCCATTCCATGCACCGTGTAGATCATCCAATACACCTCTGTGCCATTTTCCTTCGATGTCGGTTTTACCATATACGCTTGAATCCCCACAAATTTGTTTTCTACGTAGAATCCGGTCGACTTTTGGGCTTTATTGTTCCACATCAAGGGATCAAGGTAGATCCATTGAAGGTCAAGGTGATTCTCAATCTCCGTCCTCCTTCCTCACTTTGATGGTTAAAAAGTTTGCAAGGGAAGTCAAACTTTCTTCGTCATTTCATCCCGAACTATGTCAAGCTAACTCTTGGATTTACACAACTGCTCAAGAAAGATTCTGAGTTTGTATGAGATACCATTTGCCAACAAATATTTTGAAGCTTTGAAACTATCTTTGACACGTACCCATCTACTCTTCCCACCTGATTACATTTGAGATTATTTCCTTTACCTCATAGCCTCGAACTATAACATCACTATGGTTCTCATCCAGGAGGATGATTCTCATTATGAACATGTCATCTATTACTTGAGTCGGAGTCTCACGACTACTGAAACCAAGTATTTACATGTTGAAAAAATGGCTTTGGCAGCCGTCCAAGTGGTTCAATGTTTCCGGCACTATATCCTTTTACGCAAAACTACAGTGATTTCTAACTACAACCCTATGCAGCACATTCTTACACGTCAATTTCTAGGGGGAAAATACTCCAAATGGATCATAATACTCTAGGATTTTGACTTGGAATTCGAGTGTGCTAAGTCCAAGAAATCCTTGGTGTTTGTCGAATTGATATGCGACCTTCCCCTCTCGGAGACGGAAAATGTAGCAGAAGATTCCTTACCCGATGAATCCCTTTTCCTGATCAGTTCTGATGACCTTTGGCATGGAGATATCATCATATATCTCGAGACCCAGACTTTTCGACCCAATTTGTCTAGCACTGCCCGCCATTGAATACGCTACAAAGCCCATCAGTATATTATCCTCGGCGATACTCTTTATCATCGTGGAATTGACTCTGTTTTTCGACGCTGCCTCACATTTAACGATGCTGAGAAATCCCTGAATGACTACCATTCTAGAGCCTATGGTGGTCACATGTCTGGGTATGCTACTGCCCCAAAAATCTTACGGGCAGGGTAGTTTTGGCCTTCTTTATTCAATGATTGTATAATTGTCATCCTAAAATTCCATGCTTGCCAAACCTACAACAATAAAATCTGCTCACACCCCACTCCTCTACATCTTTTGGTCTCCATTGTTCCTTTTGTGAAATGGGGTATCGATTTCATGACATGTCATCCTCACTCAATCAGGGGGCATGGATACATTATTGTAGCCGTAGATTATTTTACGAAATGGGCCAAGGCGATTCCAACATTTGACAATACCGGAAAGAATGTAGCATTATTCATATTCAATCACATCATTTCTCGTTTTGGCGTTCCTCAGGCTATCGTCACTGATCACGGTAGCCACTTTAGAAACTTCATGATGTCCGAACTCACAAAAAAATTGGGCCTTCGCCATGAAAACTCAACACCCTATTACCCTCAAGCCAATGACCAAGTTGAAGCAATAAACAAGGTCCTCATTACCATGCTTCAATGAATGATAGGGATTCACAAAATGAGTTGGCACATAATGTTGTTTTTAGCATTGTGGGCTTATCGAACATCCGTTAAGTCTGCTACCGGGTTTACACCATTCCAGTTAGTCTATGGTCTAGAAGCCATCTTGTTGATTGAATGTGAGATACCCTCTTTAAAACTAGACACTGAACTTCTCCCGAACACTTTTTCCGAAGAAGAATGTCTGTTGTATCTTATGCAATTAGACGAAACCTGTCGCGATGCCACCCTGGTTATAGAAGCCCAGAAGAAATGCGTCAAATCCCAATACGACAAACATGTCAGGCCACACGCTTTCTCCGAAGGTGATCTGGTTCTTCTTTACGAACACGATTGGGACATTCTAGGAGTCGTAAAGTTTGTAGCGATGTGGCGAGGTCCTTATATCGTCAAAAGAGTTTTGGAGAAAGGAGATTACGAGTTATTATACTACGATGATATCCCCTTAAGTGAACCCAGAAATGGGTTGTAGAGAAGTACTATGCCTAAGATCACATGTGAATGAGTGCTTGTATTTTATTGTATAATACTTTTTGTGTGTTACTTTAATATGCTGTTTTCGTTATTTGGTCTTTTCCCCTGACCACTTATCTTAAGTTGTGCTTGGTTTCTAGATTTCGGAGTCTTCGCTACCCCACATTGGATTCGCTGATGGCGCTGGTCATAGTACTCGAAATCTTTCTTCTGCTACATGGGCAATTTATGCACCTACAAACGAACTTATCAGTCTGCGAGGTGTATGCCTTGGTCGTGCAAACAACAATATTGCAGAATATAGCGCCATCATCGAATTGTTGATTGATGCTATTTTGCTTGGTATCCGCCACCTGGTTATACGACTCGATTCGCAGCTAGTAGTACTACAGCTAAGTAATGTCTATGCTATTCAAAGTCCTACTTTATTACGGGTATATTTACAAATTCACCTCTTGAAACGCTATTTTGATTATATTGAGTGTCAACACATTCCTAGATGTATAAATACATTGACTGATGCATTAGCTAACTATGTGTTGGAAATACATTTGGGACTTTTATAAACCAATCACACATTACATGTATAAAACAACACAAGATAAGATGGTAGAAGCTGTATATTTGTATATAAAGATCAAAAGTTTTTACAAAAAGTTTTTGTCCAAGGACCAAAATATCAAAAATACGAAGCCCATGGCTTCTACAAAATAGCATCATGGATGATGCTCACTATAACACACAACTGCTCGGGCCACCCTACGAAGCAGTCGACTGATAGACTCAGACACACCAACAGTATGGCGCTAGTAACATCTAGGGATCTCCCCAATAGCCATATCTGGGATGTCCACGGTCAACCCCTCCAAGTTTTGCTCCATTGCCTCGTAGTCTTCGACATCCCATATCACCACTGGAGCCGCTTCTCCTCACCATTGAATATGAGACGTTCCCGGAGGTCGATAGGGCCCCACATCTGTTTCATCAAAAAGAGTTTTTTGATTAGTTCTTGGATAAACACAAAAACATTTCATATGATAAAAATTACAAAAACAGTTAAAAAGAACAAAATGTGTACTTCTTACCTAGATCACCCTGCTAAGCATCCTCAGGCATGGCCAAATCTAGATCCCCTCGGAAATCCAAACCAACATATGCGTAGTCGTCAATCATCAGCATCTGGGGCCTTAGCCAGTCAAAAAATGAATCATTGTACTTGATTATAGGCCTAGATATGTGTCGAGCCATGAGGTTGCACCACCTTAGCATCCTTGGATCTCATGGGGCCGGTAAACCCCAATCAACCTGTAATCGTAGAAGTGGGACCCTCTCAAGGAAGAAGGACACCAAAAGTGATCCGTACCCAAACTGCTTCAAGTTACCCCTCCTGCACTTCATCAATTGCCTCTTCATACTGCGGAGAACTGCATCCAACCATTTAAAGGCCTGAGGCTCTGTGCATTGTATAGCGTATTGGAAGTAGCTCTGGAGAGCCATGTGTGGAGCTGTGCTCCCATCCATGCATGAAATAGAGAATAAGATGGTTCCCAGGGTCAAGTCTTGGACCCCCCAAATAGCAACCTTACCCTTGCTTCTTTCTGCCTCAAGAACACAATATTGGAGACAATACTCACTCATAGGGAGTCCGCCGCCTCGGCCACCGGTCAAGCTAGCATGGTATCCACACCGTGATAACCCTGTTAGAAAATATATATCCTCGATATATAGGGTTAGCGTATGGACTCCCACATGAAATAACTCTTTGTCCACATCCCACATGTGGACCAGGTATTCCAATAATCTAAGTTGGGATCTTATGCCCGGAATCTTGAAGAATTTCAAGAGCCCACAGTCCCGGAGGAAAGCGACGGTACCCGAGTCATTCCTAGAAATAGCGTCATCTTCCTCATGTTCTCTTTCATTCCACTCCAACATTGTGATGGTCAAACACCTACACAAGAGCCATGAGAGAAGAGTTAGCAACTTGTTCCAAACCTTGGCATATTTTTTATTGAGCAAAACTTAAATTAAAATTCCATGTCCCGGCCCTCGTAGGTGAGCCTTTGGCATAGTGCAAGATTCTCGCAGGTGCCCACATGCGAGAATCTTAGATTCTCGTAGGTCCCGCAAGGCCCTCCTACGAGAATGATCGAGGGCATCGTGTGGCCCTAAAATGGATTTAAAATCCCAGAAATTGCCAATAAAAACAAAAAAATGAACCATGAAAAGTTGAAGGATCAAGAGTTTACCTCCTTAGCTGAAACGGTTCGCCAAATGATCTCTTGTGCCTCCCGCAATTGAGCAAATAAATTTGAGGGAAAATGAGGTGATTGGACAAGTCTTTTGGCAAAATCACAATGAAATGGTAAAAAGCCCTTTTTACCCATATTTATTCACTTTTTACTATTTTTTATTGATTTTTTATATATTATTCTTATTTTTCTTATAAAACCTAATGCCTTAATCGCCTTGTGAGTATGGTTTTTTGCAGGTATAGCAATTTCGAAGTCCAAACGAAGGGGTACATGTGTTTTTTCTTTTTTGTTGCATATACGACTACTTTTTTTAGGGTTTTTATAGGAAAAACCTTGAGCTCAATCTTCGTTCGTTCTCGCGCTCAACAAAATATGAGAACGTAACTGAATATACTTTTTCTCGTTTTTTTGTACTCATCATGGGAACACGAAAATGACGAACCTAAGGGAGTATCCTTTAAGCTCTTTTCATGTTCCATAAAAATGAAAAGACTGCCGAGCGATCTTGTTCTTTTCATACTCATTAAAGTATTTGAAGATAACATCTGTTGAGTGATATTTTATCTCTTTTTCAGTCTCATCAAACTACTTTATGAAAAAGAAACTGAGAGAGTTCTCTTTTAAGTGTTTTTCTAGACTCTATAATCTTGAAAAACCCCCCAGTTTTTCTTTCCTTGGACTCATAAAACAAACATCGAAAGGCCCATATGGGACCAAGCCACTCCTTCCTAGGGTTCGTTAAATATACTCCGAGGAATTCATCGAAAGGATGATCTTACATTGACAAGCATATGTTATCCTCGTCAATCTTGTGTAAAAATAAAGAGGTACTCGCCAGAAATGGTGGGGGAAATCTTGGGAAAGGGATGTGTTTTCATATTCATATTAATGGTAGTAAGTGTCTCTCTTGAACATGACACCCCCTATTCATCTTTTGAATCTGGGTTGGGTAATCCACTTGTCTCTCGTTCAACTTGCTACAAGGTCATATCTTGGGTTGTCTTTGTGTCAATGCTGCCAAGTCTTTGTTCGTGTCATTCATATGTTCAACAGAAGTTCAAACGAGCCCTCTATTGAGTCGGCCATCTACAGTTGTCCATTCTCACCGAGTCGGCCTTCCTTGTGTCCATTTCAATCCTTGTCCATACTTTGTCTCATCCTCAAAATCTATTACTTATTTCATGTCATTGATGGGGGATACATCAAGGCCCTCCTGTGACTAGTCTTGTTCCGTCGACTCCAACTCATTATCCGGAAATAAGACTTAGAAATCATTTAGTACCTTGGAATCTGCATGCCTTAATGGAAGGTCTCTTCACTTTTGACAGGGGTTTCACATTATCGATCCTTGATTGAGAGATTATACCGAGTGCTCGACTTCATCTCATTCATTCGCATTCATTCGGATTGTACTTTGGTACCTTGGGAGTCATCGACATCAATGGTGATTTCCCTCACACTTGTTAACGGTTCCCATCAATGATCAATAATCAAGTGGTTTCTACCATGTTCAACTTAAACACATGTAATCACATGGCTAGATTCATACTTTCAGGTGACGAGATTGAAGAACCTGGGTCTCCTCTTTTGATCCAAGTTGCGATGGAGTATGTATGATTTGTATTGGCACATAGATCCACTTTGTATGTCTTGTGGCTATGTCATTATTCAAGTCTTCTCACATAGATCCACAGTGTATTCTTGGTGGCTATGTAGCATTTTGAAAACATGGATCCACAATCTATGATTTGTGGCCATGACATATGTTTACGATTCCATTCATTTGTGATCTAAGTATGGGAATGCCTACCTCAGGACTTGTATTATATTTTGCAGGTGCTTGTTTGTTTACAAGTTTCTAACTAGGTGTACTCCTTGTTTTTGACACACACACGCATTTTACAAAGTATTTTAGTTGTCACAAGTTACGGCCTCATACTTTGGGGGGCATTCTATTACACATGATTTTGGTTTCTCTGGTGATGTTTCTACAAGTGATGTATTCAGGCTCCCACAAGGACTTTTTTCCTGAGAAATGTGACTGTTATATTCTTCCAAAAACACATTTTTAAGGTGAGTTCACAGACTGCCTATGTTACAGGGTGCGAAAATCTCTCATTCTTGCAGGCCATCCACACTTGGGGTGGGAAATGTTCGCAATCTTCTCTATAGGTAGGGTGCGAACCTGTTTTTAAGCTTGAAGAAGAGAAGAGGTCACGAAGGTTCTAGAAGGGGATCTTCTAGAAAATGAGTTGGCATTCGTATGGTTGGCATCCTACTAACTTCTTAGATTTAGTGGTATCATCCTCATCCATGTAACCATCTCTCCTTCTCCTATATATTGAACGGATTCTCATGGAAAAGGTTAAGCAAGATTGAATGGAAAATTGGTGAAAGAATTGTGTGAAGAATCCTGCTTGAATAGAAGCTTGGAGACGTTTTTTGGCCCACCAAGTGGTATTGGATCTTCTTCATGCAAGTATAGAGCAAGTGTGTGTGTTGGAACCAAGGGTCAGTAAAAGGAAGCTTACGACATCAAGGTTATCTGGTTGTATCTTCTACTTTCAATTAATATAATACAATGGCATGTCCCTTTCCCATAAAATTACTCTTATTTTATTGCATAACTCCTTGATCATATGCATAGGTTGACATTGAATATGCCTGGATATCTTTACTTTGGTTGGTTTGTGTTTTCTTGGAATTGATTTCACAAGAGCACCAGAGCGAAGTGGTAACAATAGAGACCTAATGAAGCTATATAAAGGTATGTCACTCATCCCTTTCTTATTTGTAGATTCAATGACTACAAGTTAGGGAAAGAGTCGTGTCCTGTCCTATTTTTTTCTAGATCCAGGTGGATCTAGAGAGATCTGTTAGTGTCCACATCTACCAATTTATCCAATAACACTCCCAAAGTGTGGTAGGTCCAAAAAACCTAGAGTCCCAGTTTTGGCTAGTCTTGTTGCCCACTGGACTGGTTGTTGGATTGGTTCCCCAAAGGGTCCTATACCCATAGTCTATAGGTATACTTTCTTGGAGAACTATGGGAACTTGTTCATGTATGTTACATTGTGGTCCGAGTACCTCAATTTATCTACATAACCTAGCAAATTTGTTGGTACATGTACCCCTTCTGGTATGTGTGGCAGAAAAATTATTGCAGCAGGTTGCTTGCATGATGACCTAGGTACCATCTCCTTTCCCTTTTGCTTTGGTGGCTGAATTGAGGTTCCAACCTCCATTGTGTGTTCTTCAACATACTTCTTTGGTCAGCCAATGACATCTTCCATTGCTCCCTCATGTGGTTGTTCTGATGTGGTTGTCTATGATTCTTTCGGCGTGGCCATTTCTTCTTGGTTTGGAGTTGTCCCATTGACTCTCAGGAATTCTATAGGATTTTTGAGTTTCACTTGATTGCCTGCATCCTCATTATATCGTCCCTGCCCCTCGTCTGGCATATCAATGTTCATGCCCACTGATTCTGTCTATTTGGTTTCTTCCACAATGAGTGTGGGGCTTCCTGGTGTTGTATCTGATGATGGTATTTCATCTACATTGATGACTTTTAGGGGCTAATAGGGTTGTTTTTCGCTTCCCTGCAGTTGTGATTGTGCTCTGGTACTACTTCGGGGTCATCTGGTAGTCTGGCTAGGTTTTCCCTGTTTCGGTGGTGCCATGGTGGTAGAGTTTTTGTTCACTAAGCTTAGTAGCCTCTACAACCTATGCAATGTTCACTCTCTACTGTGTATTCTCTATCACTCTGTGCCCTTTTGAATTTTCCAATACCCTTTCCTCTCTCATGTCCCTGTTTTATATCGGCATTGTGTGAAGCTTGTTGAAGACGTTTGCACGATTATTATTTAATTGAACCATCAGTTCCTTTGTACTTTCCATTGGTTTCCCTTGTTGTCTCCAGTTGGCGTGATTAATGCAACTTCCCATCAATCATTTCTGGAATTTAATTCCAATAGCCTCAATCAATTAGCGCTTATTTTTCCGTATCCGCCTTTCCCACTATTTCTACTTTGAATTGACCATTGGCCTTGTCTCCATCGGGCTATTATTGTCGAGCATGCATGCTCCTTATATTTTTGGCATGTTCTCCTTCTAGTTTCAGCGCACTCTCCCTTGTTGTTACCTTTTGATTCCCTAGACTATATCTGTGCCTCCTAAGTTTTTTTTTGTTTTTTTTTCACTGCGCAGTGACTTTCAAGTTGCAATTGGTTGACTGTCCTTATACAGCTTCATTCAGCTCCCATTGACCATCCCTGTGATTTTTGTTCCAACCAAGTCCTTCAACTGTACATCTCCCCCATCCGTGACATATTTTACTTTGTATGGTCCTAACTAGTGCATTTTGAGTTTTCCTGGGTGTTGAAGGGATTTACTATCATACATCAACAGTAAGTCTCCTTCCTTGAAATTTTTCCTCTTGATATGTCTATCATGCCAAGATTTGTCCCTTGCTTTCTGAACTTCTTGGTGGAACCCTGCTAGGATCCTATCTTCCTCCATGATTATCAGTTGATTCAGCCTCTCCTGTATTACGCCTCGTTCTGTCATGTTCGTAATCGCTGCTATGTGCAGACTGGGTACCAAGAATTCTAATGGAAGCACTACTTCTTTTCCATATACCAATATAAATTGATTTTGTCTTTTCAACTTGTTGCATGTGGTCCTGTATGCCCACAATACTACCGGTATTTTTAGGTCCCAATCATCCCTATTAATGTTACAGATCTTCGTCAATGCATTTTCAAGGATTTTGTTAATGGATTCTACTATTCCATTTTCTTGTGGATGATATGGTGTACTCTTTTGATGATGGAATTCAAATTCCTCAGTCATAGCCTTAATAGTGTTGTTAATGAAGTGAGTTCCTTGGTTTTTCATCAAAATCCTTGGGAAACCAAACTAGTGATCACTTGTTCAAATAGAAAGTGTGCTTTTGTTTTTTCACTAGAATCTTTGACTCATGTCGCTTCTTCCCATCTTATCAGGTATTTTGTTGTGGTGATAATGTACCTTTTCCTATCCTCTTTGTTGGTGGGTTAATTGGTCCCACAAAATCTATTACCCATTTGTCGAATACCTATAATGTTACCTGTGGTCGCATGGGCATCTCATCCCTTCTATTCGGTTTACCAACCCTATGACATACATCGCATTTCTGGTAGTACTCTTTCAAGTCTCTATGAATGGTTGGCCACCATAGTCCTATGCGGTAGCTTTTACTGCATAATTTCCTCCTGCTATTCCCTCATGGGCTTCTTCTAAAATCCTTGGTATTTCATGTTCTATCACATATCTTCTCAAGATGCTATCTTCGCCCATTTTGTATAAGTGTCCTGCAATTAGCTGATAGTCTGCAACCTAGACTACCAAGCTTTTCTTCTACGTGGTGTTGTATTCCTATGGTGCAGTTCATGTACTCAAGTACTGGATGATGTCTGTGAATTATTCATCAGCAATTTGGACTAAAAATAACTGTGTGTGCAGAAAGTTGTCCTCTAAATTTGTAGGTTATTCTCCATTCGTAACCCTTGATAGGTGGTCAGGTCCTTCATTCATCTTCCCTGGCTTGACTATTACTTCAAAATCAAATTCTTGAAATAGTAGTAACCATCGACAGATTATCCCCCCTAACACTAGCTTGTTGACTAGGTATTTTATCATTGAATGGTATGTGAACATCTTACAATTTTTCCCTAATAAGTAGTGTCTGAATTTCTGAAGCATGTAGACCATAGCTAGTCCTTCTCTCTTTGTAGTGTTGTAGTTATGCTCCAATTATAAAAATTTCAACTAGCAAATGCTATAGGATGATTCAAATATCCTACTTGTGGCTGAGCCAAAATAACTCCAAGTGCTATGGTCAATGCATCTACATGTACATGGAATGTCTTCTCCTAGTCTGGGAATACTAGTATTTGCATGGTGACCATTTTTTATTTTAGTGTATCCAGACCGTGTTGACAATCCTCATTCCACTAGAACTTGGTATCTTTTCTTAACAATTTTTCCATTGGCGCGGTGATCTTCACGTACCCTTTTATAAATTTTATGTAGTATCATATGTGTCCCAATGTCGCTCTTAGTTGACGAATTGTTTTTGGTAGTGGTAGGTTAATGATTAATGCAATTTTTGCAGGATCTACTAGTAAACCTTGCTTGCATACTATATGGCCCAAAAGTATCCCAAAAGGTGTTCCTAAAATGCACTTCTTGATGTTTAATGATATCTGGCACTGCCTGCATATTTCTAACATCAGTCACAAGATGTTTATATGGTCTTTTAATAGACTATAGATTTTCCAATCGTCCAAGTATACCTCTAGGAACTGGTGGATAAATTATTTAAATGCAGCTATGACTACTCTGGAAACCATTGTCGGTGCCTTCTTCAATCCAAACGGCATGACTATGTACTTGTAGGATCCCCATTATGTAGAAAACATGGTCTTGTATCTGTCTTCTGGTGCTATCTTGATCTGATGGTATCCTGAAAATCCATCGGTGAATGAATAAACTTTTTGTCCTCCAACGTTCTCCAACACCTCATCTGTGAAGGATGTAGGGAATGGGTCATGTAGGCATGCATCATTCAACTTCTTCAAGTCGACGCATATTCTTATCCCGCCTTTCTTTTTCTCCTGAAATACAACCGGGCTTATCCATTCATATTCTTCTACTGGTTCTATGATTCCAGGTTCCAACATCCTATCGATCTCAACTTTGAATTTTTTCTTGTATATCGGATTTAGTCTGTATGGTCTTTGTCTGGTCGATCTTTCCTCAACTCTGAGTGGTATATTCATTTCACCTAGCTCTTCTGCTATACCCTTCATTTATGTGAATGTCATGGGGAACAGGTCGCTATAATCATGCAGTAACTCTGTTATGATTTCCACTATCTGATCATCCTAGTAGTCTCCAATGTTGGCCATTTTTGGATTCTCAAATTTCCTAATGTTGACTTTATTCACCTTGATCGACATAACAATTACTTCTGATTATAGAGGTGGACCTTCCACTTATCTTTCTCCTTTATCCTCCTCAATCTGGATATTGCGTGGACTGGTACTTCTTCATGCACATGGTAGCATGACAACAATTCTTTCACTATCTGTCTGTTCTACTCTTGTTCCTTTGTTATGAGTTCAAATTTTGGTTCCTTAATGAATATCACCCCTCTTATTTGTTTAAGTGTTGCACCTATCTTGGGGTTCTCATGTTCAAATGAGAAAGTGACTGTAAAGTTCTATTGTAGTATTGTCCAGTTCGTAGTTCCTATGCGTTGTTCCTGGTCCATATACCCATTTTCTGTGTAAGTTTTAAATGTGCGAAGTAAATCCATGAATATATATTCTTAAGAAATACAAAAATTAATCAATGGCTCATACAGAGTACACAGACATTTTATACTAGAAACCGTCAACCAGGAAAACCTTTCTTATTTTCATTATATCGAATTTCACCATTCGCCATACAATATATACAATGTTTTTATGTGTTTCGTAGATACCAAAACCCTAATCCCTTAATCCGATATCAATTTACAAATCCGCTAAAAATAGCAAAAACCGCCCAAAAAAAAAAAATCGGGGCATTGCGCGTAACCAGGGGGAGCATACCTGCCCCCCCCTGGGACCCCCCTAGGAAAGTTCTCGGCACACACGGAAGAGTTGTAGGTGAAGAGATCATTAGATGCAGTTGTCGTATCTGACGCACCCACACACACACACATGCAAAGAATATAACACATACCCAACATTCTGGTATGCCTTCTAATGTGTGTACGAAATGATGAGGCCATTCTTCTGGGGGTATCATTTTCCACAGTGCTCTGCACTTCTCCAAGTGCTCCGCTAGTGCCCCCTGTGTATTATACTTCTTTTTTTGGTTTCTTCTCTATTATGTGCCAAACCTTATGCATAGTAACCTCTTACATTGGTACCAATCCTTGATTGTTTCTTTGTGTCCTCCCCACCATATTGTAGGTGTGGCCTTGAGTGCTATATCTAGTGCTAAGAGTCTCTGATTTTCTAACACTTCATCTTCGTACTATGTCAAGAATGATTCTAGATTGTTTACCCCATGGAAACTGGGTGGTTCCTTTATCTCTGTACCTACCCATCTTACCGCGTGGTCTATTCTTGTGCATCTCCTTATGGACACTTCGTGTAGCCTTTGTTTCCAGTTCTCTAAATCTATATCTAATTCTGATGCACATGAAGTGATTCTCCACCAAATTAGTATCCCATATGTCGTTCGATTTACATAATCTTCATTCCACACAGTTTTTCTATACAATTGGCTAGTTTCCTCCAAGTCCAAGCAAGTAGGCTCTAGAACCCTCTCCCCTTCTGATGGGTCTAATGGCGCAATGACCCTATATTCTCCTAACTCGAAGGTTATTTTTCATGTATTTAAGTTGATTATGGCCCAGTTTTCAAACGCCTAATCCAATCCCATTAATATTGGATATGGTGTTGTGTCGTCCACTATCTCTATTACTTTGAAGTATTCTTTAGTGCACACTCCATCTAGGTCTACTGTCACTCCTTTCAATCTTCCAATTGGTAGAACTCTTCGTTGGTTCACTAGTTTACGATGAACGAGTGAATATCCTAATGTGGGCTCTCCCATACATTGACATGTATTCTTGGGTAATACATTGACTTCAAATCCTATATCCAGTATGATATCTCCCATGTTGAAATCTTTGATGTTAGCAATCAACCTAAACTCCCTACGTGTTCTTTGTAAATTCTAACCTTGTACAATATCTTCTGCAAATCGATATTTAGAAAAGAACAGAAAAGATACAATGGAAAATACAAACATTACACAGAGATTTTTCACCTGGAAACCCAAACCGAGAAAACCAGAATATATTATATTGATACACTTGTGTTACATTGTTTACAATACAATATACATATAGGAGCCAGTGGCATCCAAAACCCTAACCCAATGACCTGGATTAGTCCAAAACCCTAATTCCTTAACCGAAAATAGAAAACCATCGGCAAAAAACCATGTGCTGAAAAACCACCTAATATCATGTGGTCCCGGAAATATGTCGGCCCAAAAAAAAAAAATTCGGGGGCACTGCCCCCGAACCCCCGCATGGGGGGCTGCACCCCCCCTCTAACCCCCCTACGCGCCCAATGCAGGCGCTCAGACACTACTACTCGTGCAAAGAATATAACACATACCCAACATTCTCCCACTTGTTGTTTTCTTTGCACACAGGGGGTTACAGGGTTACATAGTCAACAATCCAGGGCAACAATTCCCATGGATCCTCTACACCAAGAGAACTTC
>ML782411.1:1375230-1408446 GCA_009831015.1 Picea engelmannii
TCTCCATCTCTCATCCTCAAGTTATACAGCTTCTTTCTCAGGAATAGTTTATTTACTAGGGACTTAGACTGATACAACTTCCCCAACTTTTCCCATAAATCCTTGGCTGTAGCTTCCTCTGAAACATTTAGTAATACTGAATCGGAGAGACACAGTCGAATTGTTCTCTTTGCCTTCCGATCCATCTTTTTCCAGTCATCTGCAGAAGTTCCTGTAGGTGTCGTACCTATATCTACCGTGATCCACTGATCTCTCTCCACCAAAATATCTTCCATCTTGAGCTTCCACAGAACAAAGCTTTTCCCATTAAACTTCTCGATCTCCATCTTCGAATTGCTTGTCATTTCTTTTCACCTGAAAAACAATACCGCAGATCTCCCACTGTAACAAGGCTTATCACAGTCCCGAGCCAAACCCTTGACGACAAAGGCATCCCCCTGAAGCCAATAAAGCTCTGATACCAAATGTAAATTCTAACCTTGTACAATATCTACTGCAAATCGATATTCAGAAAATAACAGAAAAGATACAATGGCAAATACAAACATTACACGAAGATTTTTCACCTGGAAACCCAAACTGGGAAAACCAGCTTATATTATATTGATACACTTGTGTTACATTGTTTACAATACAATATACATATAGGAGCCAGCGGCATCCAAAACCCTAACACAATGACCTGGATTAGTCCAAAACCCTAATTCCTTAACTGGAAATAGAAAACCATCGGCAAAAAACCATGTGCCAAAAAACCACCTAATATCATGTGGTCCTGAAAATATGTCGTCCCAGAAATATGTCGGCCCGGCGAAAATATGTCAGTCCGAAAAGAATATAACACATACCCAACATTCTTCTCCTTGTATGTAGGTGATTGAATATTTTATGTTCTAGATTTCCTTTTGTCTCTATGCTACATATTTCTAACATAATTTGTAATATCTTAACTGAGGATGGATCATTTAATAATTTTACACATGATTGTAAACAACCTTTGATTGTACTTACTTGTTCCAGAGAATGCATTTCTTTGGTATTATCAATGATGGAGGCATCTCGTACTCTTGCACTTCCTTAGTATTTTGTGTGGTTGAAGTTGATGCAATGTTAGGCTTCAGAAATTCTTTTCTGGATTTCTTAAATTTTTCCTTCTCATTCTATGTGTCGAACTGTTTCCTTGGTTCGGTGTTCTTCTTCACCCATTGGCATTGTTCTGGCTCTTGTTTTACTGCATCATTTCCTGTTTTATCTCCTTCGCGCGTAACTATGTTGATGTTTCTTCCTTCATCCCTCTCTTCTATTGATATCCATTGAAAATTATGATTGTTATGATTCCTCTTTTCCTAGATCTTCCCTAGTAATGTAGGACATTCTTCAGTGTCATGATCCGATGCACGACAATACATACAAGTCGCTAGTGGAAGTGGACATTCTCTTGCATAGTGACCTGGTTTTTGACAATTGTGACATACCATTGGTCCTATACCTATTCCAAAGCATTATCTTTCTCATCCTATGCCTTTGGACCTAGCTCAATCCCCTCACAATACATTATACTGAGGTGCCTAATTGTACTGCGTGGTATTGTACTGAGGTTGTGCGGTATTATATGGTTGTTGTGCAGTATTATACTGTTGTTGCAAAATGTTGTATGGGGATGGTACCTGGTTAAACTGAGGTGTGAATTTATCGGTCATCATTTCTTCCTGCACCCTATATGCATCTCATGTCCTCTCTCTCATCAACTCCAATGTTCTACAGTCTTTGTCATCAGGGCCTATTGACTTGAAAAAGTTGCAATATGAACTCTTTGGGATTGTCTGGTACTTCTGCATCATTGGGCATTGATATGGGTTGTGAACCTATTTCTTACATATTTTACACCATAGTCCTCCTGTTGGTAATGGATTTGGCATCCCTGCTACCATATATTGCACGAATGTTGGGCATTCGTTCTTATGATGTCCTTCCGTCCTACATGTGGTATGCCAAACGACTTCTTATTTTTCCTTACTTTTTTTCTAGTTCAGCTATAACATTAATTTATTCAAATCCTCCTTCATCTCTTCGATGGTTGGATCCATCTTCTGATATTGGTTTTCTTCCAGTTGCAGGGCTGCCTGCAGAGCCTCCACCTGTGTCTGAAAATTTTGTAGTCCCAATGGATATTTTAAGTGTGGTAATAGTGAATTAACGAACATGTGCCTATGTTGCATATTTTTCATGAGATATTTCAACTTTCCTTTCAGTCACTTGAATCTTTGGTCAATCTCCCATACATATTCTTCTGGTTTTTGTCTAATTTCTATCATCTCGTTCATGTATTGGTCCTCTGAACTTGGCTTCTGAAACTCATTTATCAGTAATTTTTTTATGTCCGCAATCATTTTGGTTGTCCCTAGTGGATTGTTTGTGGCTAAACTCATATACCAATCCAGTGTGCGATCCATTAGTTTAAGCACTAGCTATGCAAGTTTAGTGTCCTCGTCTATGATCTATTTTGCTTCCCAGATTTTTTCACAGATAAGCAAGTGCTTCTCCGGGTCCTCCGACGCTTCTCCTTTGAATTCTGGTAACCTGATAGTGGGATCATGTCCTGCCATCCTAAATGTTGAAATAATACCTCCACGTGGTGTGGATACTTGACTAATGCTTCATGAACTGGCTCCCCTAGTTGTTTTTCCCTATGTAGATGTACTCCCTGCTGTCTTCCTTCTCCCGAAATTTATTTTTCTAAACGATGGTGTTATTTTTGGTGTGTTAGTTGCACATGGGTTTGTGGGTTCCACACTGAAATTAATATGGATATGATTGTTGCCTTCTATTCCCACTCTTGTACCTCTCTTCTTCCTCTCATATGTTGCATGTAGAATTTCCTCAATCTACTCCACAGCCCGAAGATCCTCTACCTCCTCTTCATTACTTTCCAATTCTTCCCTCACGGCTACGACTATCTTCATTGTGTTCACCTTGTATTGGTAGGGTACTCCACTGCACGTCTTTCCAACTGTCTCCATGATCCTCTTTTTGGTTGTCATCCATCATGATTGGGTCAAAAGCTTCCTCCTTTCCTTTATCCATTCCTCCTTCCATTTCTCATTTTTCTATCAATGCTTCCCCCCTTCCCCCATGCACACAGGGAAGTTTAGTTGTATGATTCCATTGTCATTACACGTTTCTTATACAGCAGTATCTTAATAGAATTATACAATGATCTAATATACCTTCCTCGAGGCCCACATATAAACTCTTTCTATGTTGCATTATACGACTTCACGGTATCTACTACAATTTCTGCTGGATGTGATTTGTTGCGTGGTTATCCTTCAAACTCAATATCCACTCATGTAATAAGTGTGGAAAATCACAAAAAAATACTTCATGAAGATCGGTAAACACATACTTCTCAAGATATTTGTGTGGTGTTACTCTAGGGTTTCTGTTATCTTTTTGTGCAAACTCTATCTCCATTGTCTTCAGCCAACTTTCGATCTCTGCTTTTGTGGTATTCCACGGTCTCAACATCCCCTTCTAGCGACGCATTCTTCTCACCTTCTTGTCGTTCAATTTGGTATTCTTTGGACCCACCTTCCACAGATATTACCCTCGTTTAACAGATCCTTAGCAAATCCCATATACTCAATCCTATGTTGTTCCAACCGGAAATGGAACCATTTGTTGGTTTGTTATCTAAGATATACCTTTAACATGATTGACTCAGGTTCATGTCTACTGGGGTTCCAACAAAGCCTCTAAAACTATTGACCCTCCTGGTAAAACAGAAGGCAATGCGGTGAACAGAGTGCACTATGCAGTCTTACCCGAGATAGTCTTAATGGGTGACTGCAATACTCAAGTTTTTGCAGTCCAGGATTGAACGGATATTTGAGAAGGGTGCGCAAAGATTTATATTTAAATTTTTAAATAAATAAATTGTCATTCCCAATTATGCATGTAATTTAATCAACCTTATTAACTCATTCATTCATCATGCTAACATCTACTCATAAACAGTAAAAGAGACACAAGCATTCAATCACATAACACAATTTTTACCGTGGTTCACCCCCTCCTGAGCTACGCCCACAAAGATCTGGCTCTCAGACTCATCTATTATGGTAGTTCCAAAACTATAGCTCCACACACTTTACAACTCATATTCATTTGGGTCAAGATCTATTATGAGGTAGACTAGATCACACCAGGATCATCAACCTATGATCTAATCCTTAATATCTACCCTCTGGACCCCTCTACAACTCAACAACTTACAAAATTGGGTTGTAGTATAGTAGTACTACCGACTAGATATCAAAAAAATACTCCTTCCTCCCATAGTCTCTCCTCAAACGTATGTCTCTCAAAAAACCCCCGACTCCCTCTCAAAGCATTCTTTTCATCCCCTCCCAACAACTACCTAGGTATATATATATATGTTTTGGGCTCAACATCCATTACAATGTATTACAAAAACCCTAACCCTAACGTCGTTAGGTCTTCCATGCATGCATGTGTGTTGATCTTCCTTCCATCTGTCGATTTCCTCGTGCATGCCTTTCTTACCAAAATGTCCTTTCTTTTTTTATTTGGCCTACTTCCAACAAAAGCCAATTGGCCTAGAGCCAATACAACTTGAGGAAATCATCGTGCCATAAAACCTTGAAGTTCAACCACCATAGATCATATCACCAGGGGGAATTTTAACCCATCCTAAGAGAGAAAGAAAACCAGGTAAGACAAGTGTACCAAACCCCTTGTTTGACTTAATAACCATCTATGACAATGGGGAGATTTTGGAGGTGTCCTTGGTGACTCCAGTACAGATTACATAAGAAATGGAACCCGATAGAGCATCTACCCTAGGTCTCGATGCTCCAATTCAAAGCCTTCCATAGAGTGACCATGAGGTTGAAAGTGCCTTAGACACTGATCTACTCAACTTACTAGGAACCCCAATGGATAGCTCGAGGGATGAGCCAGGATCGAGAGGTCAGAAAGAGAAAGTTCCATAGCAATAAATCAACACATTGACAATCAATTACCAAGTAATTATCATACCTATCCCTGATTCTTCAATTTCAGTCGAGGCCTCACCAGCCGATGCACAAAAAATGGAGGTTGAGGCATTGGGACATATAGAAGCAATTTAAGAACCAATCCTGGAATAGGTACATACAACTAGAAGCCTGGGGAATACTCTAAACTGGGGAGAACAACAAATCTTTGAACCTGTGTATGATTTCGTTGACATACAAGAGATCACCTATGATGGAAAAGTAAAATCCATCATGAAGAGGACTACTAAGAAGAGAAGGATTATGCTAGATAGTTTGATTCTCATCACCACAGAGGAGAAGCTTCTCAGCACTGAACACACTAAGACATCTGAACTTATCGGTGCAGGAATGGCCACTACAAATTCCACATTGGACAGAGAAATAAGGGATGAAAAGGAGTTGGTCACTGCACTTAAGGAGTTGAAGCATCTGCGCCATTTGGAAAAATACTATCAGGACTCTACAAAAACCATGGTGTTTTTGAGAAGTGAGTTTCAAGATGCCTATGCCAAATTCACGAATGAATGACACCTTTTCACTGTAGATATAGGATATTTCCAACAAGAAACCCTTATGGCACTAGCAACCTAAAAGGATGTGGAAAGGTGGTATGAGAAGACTCACCAAGCAGTATAAAGGATAGATTACATCAGGGTGGTTCAAAAGGGTCGAGACGCCGAAGAGAATGACATTTGGGTGCTAAGGGATAGCATCATCAATCGGATAAGGAAAGTGGTCGAATACTAGGTAAAAATGGCCCAAGAACCTTAGCGAGAGATTCAGGATAAGTGGGCCGAGTGCAAAAAGAGTTGGGAAAAGATTAATCGAGAGATGAAATACATTAGCCTCCCAGAATTTGTCTCACCCGAGGACTTTGTCGACTTGCATGACATAGTCAAGAAGCATGCAGAACAAGTCTCATCATGGACTATAGAGATAACAAAGGTGGTGAGCATGGTGCTAGGTCAAGTACAATAGTTCATGGAGCATCTGATTAAGGCTCAAGCAATCTTGCAGCTATTGAGTGTTAAAATGATCAAGTACAGAACACAAGAAGTAGAAGTGAAAGAAATTCTTTCAGAACCGATGGACTAGCACAGGTTTCTATATTCCAACACATGAAAGGAAATCTTCATCAAATGGTTGGAGTATGAGAAGAGTCATCCACTTCAGTAAAACTATTTGATGATTCTCAAAAGACTGAGAGATGAAAGCGCCATGTGGTGATATTTTGTTTTACTTAGATTTCACTCGTAATAACTATTTTTAGTTAATAATTCGTTAGAAATAAGAGGATCGACCTTTTAGCAAAGGTCGATGGTTTTGGAAAAGACCCTCATTTTTTGAATTGTAAAGAACTATTTCCAAACTGCCTTAATTGAGAAGTCTTGTTTAGGACCGGAGACAAACTTCTATTTTTTCATCAAAGGCGTTGCGTGAATGGATTTGAGGAGGAATTACTTCCAAATTTATTTCATGAATGAATGTTGTAATGAGTAAGAGTTTCTAAATCTATTGATAAGTTATTTGTTTCAATATTTTTGTAGTTCTTGTCTCTAATAGTGAAACCAAATAGTTGTGTTAATGTGTGATTAAATCTAGAGCTAAGGAAACTATTTTTCTTGCCATCATTTTATTGCATGCATGTTTTCTTTCGATAATTGCATCTCATCCAATAATTGAAATACCATCAAGTTAATGTATTAGTACTAGGCTTGTCACAGGTGTGAATATCTATGTCTACATGCTTGAGAACAAGGGTTATCCCAAGATCAGCCTTCTTTAGTAGCTTTTTACCAGCTAGTTTATACCAGCACACATCTTTAATCACACCTATCTAATAAAATAAAAGAAAAAAAGAGAACGTTTAAATTGGAGGAACTTTCATAAGAAAATATCTTATCAATCACTATGTAAATCCCATTGATAATTTGGCCCTATCGAAAGATCTGGAGAACCATTCCACCAGTAAATGTTGCAGATTCTAATTGGTCCTCTGTGGCAGGTTTGGTTCTTGTTGTTGAGTTAAATGGATTTAGGACCCCTCAATGGAATTGGCACTAGAAAGAGGGTATGTGAATGAATGGCTAACAATATTTCTGATATAATATTTTGCATAGCCTACAGATTCAAAACAACCCACATGCATGGCTAGTCATTCTCAAGACAACCCACACACACTGAGTACTCCTGAAATGAGTAACTCACCCCAGCAAGAGGAAGAACATATATTCCCTGAACTACCTTACACTCTTCCTCACGAGGAGTTGAACCAGTTCAAAAGAATCACAAGAGCTTACACCTGGGAAATTGGATCATTACCCTTAGCTCTGTTACTCCATCATAGAAAACAAGTAAGAATACCAATGGTCGACACCCCTAACCAAGTTTTTTTACCTGATAGATTTCTCCCTCACCGAGATCGAAAATCCCCTTAATTTGATCCCTGAAACACCAACTGGTAACTACTCTGAGCCCACCGATTTTGAATTTGATGAGGAAGGGTTTAGCTCGTATCGCTCAACTTCGGAGTCAGACAAGATGGAGGATAACAATGATTATAATGAAGAAAGGGGAAACCCACCTCAAAATAATCAACCTTGGTTGGCCAGATATTCTTTGGAAATGCCTGGATGGGTACATAACCTCCCTCGACATCCAAAAAAGTTACTCCCCAAATTTGATCCTGAAACCTCAGGATTGCATCAAGACCATATTAATAAGTTCATACTAGTTATTAGACTGATGAATGTCCAACATGAAGACGTAGTATGTAGTATTTTTCCCTGTACCTTTGAGAATTTATCCTTCATGTGGTATTTTAATTTTCATGTAGGGTCCATAACTAGTTGGACGAAGTTTCAAAAGGACTTTTTAGACAAATTTGTAGAATAAACCACTATAGGAGATTTAATGGTTGAGTTGTTCTCCTCCACCATGAGTTCAAAATAAAAGGTTAAATACTTCAAGCAATGATTTATCACTATCCTGAACAAATTTCAACCCGAATCTAAACCCACTTGGGAGTTGCAAATTGAAGTATATGCTAATGCTCTCCCTGCTTCTATTTCCATGTTTGTAAAAACGGTTTCCAAGCATACCCTAGACAAAAATTTTGAAGAAGCCAAAACAATTGAATTCCAAATGAAGGGATGTAAAGAGGGCCAGGTCTCACTAGTTAAGAAGGAATCTCAAACTCCACCAAGGAGAGGAATATTGTAAACTAGACCCACAGGGAAACAAATAGAACAAGGTCCCAAAAAAGGAAGTGAAGTAATAGAAGACCTACAACAGATGATAAAGAAATTTTCAAATGAAATCGTAGACATGAAAAGAAGTGCAGGGGAAGGAAACCAAGGCCAAAGTCCTTATAAACCCTTTTTTAAAATAAACCCACTATTCAAAGCAATTGAACCTCCCCCAGCCAAATTAAACATCGACCTGGGCAATGTAGCATCTGACTCTTTATGTACCTATCATCAAGAGAAACATTCCTAAAGAGACTGTCCATAGTGGGTGCATGCCATGAATTTGATGGCCAATTGGTTCCTAGACGAATTTTCCCTTACCGAACAATCAAATGGCTCAGTGGTGAATATTTTCGATCAGGAAGAAGTTGACCCGCCGGAAGAAACAACCATGTTTTTGTGGGATATTGAATTTCCAATGCCTTCCGATGATATATTTGAGGTTCAAGAACCACTCACTAAGGTTTTGGCTATGAAAACTCGAAGTAGGGGTCATTCGTTCTCAAATGACCTTACCATTGCCTAAACTTTAAGAGGAAAACAAACATGTGATTACCTAAAAGCACCTTTTGTCTCCCAAAGAAATCCTAGAGACATCCATACACAAGAATCACCTAAGATAGACTACAACATAGTAGAAGATTTATAAAGATTGAAGGTAAATGTATCAGTCATGGACATGCGTAGAATTCCCCATCAAAAGGATTTTTTGTTACAAGCCTTGAAGTCAGTAGAAACCCCCATAATAAGCATTGAACAAGGAGAAAATTCATCTCCTACAGATCTAAAAAATAAACCAAATGTGAATGCTTTCTCTGTAGATAAAAAAGGAAATCCTTTCGCCCCACCTTTCCTTTTAACGTTTGAAGTCTTCAATAGAAACCTCCATAATTGTTTAGTTGACTCAGGGGCATCCTCTAATGTCATACCATTATCTATCTACAAGAAATTAAACGTAGTACCGCTCAAAAGCGATAAACACATTATACAACTAGACATAACTCAAGTTAAATTTATTGGAGAACTCAAGGATTTCATGATCAAAATGGATACACACCCGAAATTGTTTCAAGTGATTGACATCATTGTAGTGGATATACCATAAGATTATGGATTTCTACTTATTCGAGATTGCTATGAGAAGTTGAATGGATACTTTAGCCTAGATTGGGATCACCTCTAGTTTCCATTAAAGGGACACACAAACATGATTAGGATTGATAGGAAAAGGTATCTCAAACATATTGTCACCGATTTAGAAGCCCTCAATGAACCCTCATCTTCAGACTTCCCTGCGCTAGGAAAATACTCCTGCAATTTTGATTTCTCAAATTTCTCCCCTCTCCCATCTGATGTACATCTTACTCAAAACTCTAAAATAAATTTTCAAGTAAATTTACTGGTAGTAGTGCAAGAAACCCTCTTTTGTCAAGAACCTCTGTTGGAAACCAAAGAAAAAATAGGCGGAGAGGAGGAAGTTAGTAGGCATGGAGAAGCTGATGACTTTTGCTCACAAGTTTGGACCCTATGCTTTGATGGGTCTAAATCGAAAGAAGGGTCAGGAGTGGGATGTATCCTCAATGACCCAAAGGGGAAGCAACATTTCCTATTCTGCAAACTATAATTTGAATGCAATAATAATACTGTTGAGTATGAAGCTTTAGTACAAGGACTAAAGAAATCCATAGAATTAAACGTTAAAGAAGTAAATGTTTTCGGGGACTCTGAAATTATCGTTAGGCAATTAAATAGTATTATACATTGAAACTCTCCCCACCTGAGGAATTATCAACAGGAAGTGCAAGGGATAATGGAGCATTTTGAGGCCTTCAATATAACAGTGATTCCTAGGACAAAGAATACTCTTGTTGATTCCCTGGCCACTGTTGCCTCGAGGCTATCCCCTTTAGAATACTATGAAGCATCCAGGTTCACTGTGGAACATTTCTACAAACCATCAGTGCCCAAAAATATTTCTAATTGAAAGGCCTTTGAAGGAGATGGACAGATTATAAGCTTCCTAACCAATCATAAAAAATTTAAAGACATCGCTACTGACTATGAAGTATTCTTAAATTTTCTCCCTACTAGATGGATTTTCAGGTTACAACTAGGTTCTAGTTTCAGAGGAAGACTGATTGAAAAATACCTTCTAAACCAATTGAGGAACCTTTGCTTATAAATGCATGCCCTGTGGGTTAATTAATGCAGGGGAAACCTTCCAGAGGGCCATGGATGTAGCTTTTCGAGGACTGATCAACAAGTGTTTAGTAGTCTATTTGGATGATGTGACTGTGTATTCAAAGAATAGAGAATATCACATCCAACATCTAACCCAGATTTTCAAAAGGTGTAGAAAATATGGTATATCTATAAACCTAAGAAAACTATCGTTGGTGTCAAGGAAGGGAAATTACTAGGTCATATTATATCTCAAGTAGGAATTCACATAGACCCAGAACAAATTAAGGCAATGGCTCAACTTATCTTACCCCACAACAAAAAGGCTATGCAATCCTTCTTTAGGAAAATCAATTTTGTGAGGAATTTCACCACCGATTTCGTTGAAACTATCAAACCCTTACAAAAAATTATTTGCAAGGACATTTATTGTAAGTGGGACAACGAGTGAAAAAATATTTTCAACAATGTCAAGACTGAAATATCTCAAGCTCCAATGTTGTGAAGTCCCTACTTTAGCAAAGATTTTTTCCTCTATACTTTTTCCTCCGACCAATTTTTAGCTGCAGTATTAACTCAGAAGGATGATGACAATGATGAGGCCCTGATCTCATTTATGATCACTAATCTAAAAGGGGTCGAATGGAATTACCCTACTATAGACAAACATGTTTATGTGGTATACAAAGTGGTAAAACATTTCAGATCTTATATACTAAAAAATCACACCAAAGTTGGTGTGCCTCATCCCGCAGTCCGATCCCTATTCACTCAATAGGAGATGGGGGAAAGAAGAGGAAATTGGATGGTAGTGGTCCAAGAATTTGATCTATATATAAAACCTACCAAACTAGTTAAGGGACAGGGATTGTGTAAATTGGTCGTTGAAGCCCAAGGCTAAGTAAATGAAGACTCTGTGTGGGATAATGAATTGGTGTTATGGTGTAGTGAAGAGTTATATGTTTCCCTAGGGCAGGAGTCTTGGTATGGAAAACTAACCTATCTCCTACATCATGGGATGTGCCCAGAAAACCTAAACCCTAAGAAAAGGAGAGCTCTCAGACTAAAATCGGCACAATATCACCTCAGAACTTCGGTGCTCTTCTGCATGAATTATGATGGGGTACTTTTGAGATGTCTCAAACGTGAAGATGTAAACAAGGTTCTGAAGGAGCTCCATAATGGTCCTGCAGGTGGACACTTTGCAGGGAATACCAACGCTCAGAAGTTACTGAGAGCTGACTATTACTTTCCTACTCTATTTAAAGACACTCATACATATGCTAGAAACTATAAAACTTGTCAAATAAGAATGGGAAGATAAAAAAGAGTAGTTGTCCCACTACAATTAGTGGCCATATCTAGACCATTTGAGCAATGGGGGTTAGATTTCATAGGAGATATTACCTTGAGTTCTTCAAAATAACATAGATACATACTGACCACGACAAAATACTTCACGAAATGGGTAGAGGCCATCCCTTTGACTCATGTAAATGAAAAGGTAGTAATTCAATTCATAGAACAACATCTGATCACAAGGTTCGGTATGCCTTCCGTTCTTGTTTTTTATAATTCCACTTACTTTTCTTCCACCATGCTAACATATTTTCCTCTAGATAAAGGAATCATAATCAGATACTCAGCGAACTACTATCCATGGGGGAATGGAGTGGCATAATCAACCAATAAGAACCTAGTGAGGATCTTGAAGGAAATAGTTGCAAACAATCAAAGAAATTGGAATACTTCTCTTCATAATTTCTTATGGGCCGATAGAATAACACCCAAGGAAGCTATAGGGAACTCCCCATACTTTCTGGTATATGGAAAATAAGTCATTCTCCCAAACAGGCTATATCTTCCATCTCTTCAACTTGCTCATGGATCTAGATGACAACCCTCATCGGTTATTCAGAAAATAATTGATACCCTCCTCATTATGGAAGAAGAAAGGGAAAATCAAAAATCAAAGTTCGTTGCTCATTAGAAGATAGTTAAAATATGGTTTGACAGGCAAAAATCCAAAGAGAAGAATTTTGAAGTAGGAGACTTAGTCCTGAAATGGGATAGAGCAAATGAACTGGGGAAAACATTCAAAGTTTCAGAATCTATTGCTCAAAAATTTCCAAGTAGACAAGAAACTTGGGGTAGGCATGTATTGGTTGAAAAATCTAAGGGGGGAACTCAATGCCCTCCCGGTGAATGGCCAAGCCCTAAAACAATATTTTTGTTAAAAAAACAATGTGTGTGTTTTGATGTTATTCTATTTTTTAGGTGTTAGGTAGGCTAATTGCAGAGTCCTTTATTTCTATTTTTTCTTTTATGTGGAATTTTTTGTTCTTTAAAGTTGCATTCCAAAAGGCATTGGTTGACCTTAATCAATACGGTGTAGAAAAATCTTTTCTTGACTCATGCTTACATGCAACACAAGAAACGTTGGGCAAACTGAATTTTTTCTTAAAAGAGTTTTGTATCTAATATTTTTGAATAAACAACCTTGGAAAATGATGAAGTGTCCACCTGGTGGTATGGTGAAACCCAAAGGGAAAGATGGAAAGTGGGAAAGGACCACATGTACCTCAAGAGAGAGCTAGGAAAAATTTCACCTTAATCACCTCATATTGCAGATAATAGATGTCCTCCTCTCCCACTCGCTCAGGGCATATCTGCCAAAAATAAATCAATTATATCAAATGAGCATGAAGTAGGAGAGGGTATGTAGATAAATTCATCGGGGATATGGATGCTTGCTGGTAGTGGAGCAAGGTATGTGACATCGGGGTGAATCTGTTGAGGCTATGGATGCTCGCTGGCAGCGGAGCAACACCGCAACAAATGAATGATGATAAATAAAATTATTTGTTCCAGTGAATACTTTACTCAGCTCTTGTCAAAAGGGGGCATTGTTCATGGTCAAGAGGAACAAAGGTGGAATAAAGGTTGAAACTCCATAGGCAAGCCCAGATTCACGAACGGAGAGAATTATAAAAGAAATGATAGGAGAGACTCTGATAAAAGAAAAAACTTAGGTTCTTAACCAACTTCTGCATCAACTAAGACAAGGGAAGGAACAAAGATTCTGCTTTCACCAAGTAAATCGCCATTTGTTGAGCGCTCAACACACCCTAAAATCCTTATGAAATTTTATCACTTTTTGGGTACCACCTATTTTCTTTTACTGTATAAATTGATTTCACTTGGGGAATGGTTTATTTTTGTTTTTTTTTCATGAATCTTATCAATCAAGTCAGGTTTGTTTGAACTTGTTAAATGAAACCTTGTGTCTAAAAATAACTTGACATATGAACTAGGAATCTGCAGTTAACACTGTGACTGACACGCTTATGTTCAAAGTCAAAAAAATGCAAGAAGGTAAAGTGGCCACATAGTTATACCAATCATCGATCATTGATGCCCCATTGAAAAAAGGCGGAATTGGTTTGTGTAAGTTATGCGCCACGAAAATCAAGTAGATAGTCGATCCCCATCGACATCAACAAAGTACGGGAGGAATACAAATTGACAACAACCATAAAGAAATCATCAATAGCCGATGACCAATGCACTTGCTCAAGGTCAGGGAAATCTAGAAGTTTTAAAAAAATCTATTTTTTATGTGATAAACATATCGTTGATCGTCGATCCCCAATACACTTTCGGCATTGGGGAATTTTCGAGAGAGGCGATCCTGGAGAACTTAGGTAAGTTTATTGTCAATTTTTCGATCCTTGATACTTTTTGGCATCGATAATATAGGATCGTTTTTAGAACGTGTAGCTTAAGGAAAGTCCTGATTCCGATTAACACGAGTAAATGAAGACACTGGTCTCGAGTGCCATGTGTCTTTATCACGTAAGGGTGACAGCTTATTTTCATCTCGAGTCGTCTTAATATTTCATGTGTCCTAATCATACCTCCAAGTCAGCCTTCCATGTCAAATCTGTACAGAAATATCATTTGGCATCATATCTTTTGCAAGGAGATATCAACGAAAAGTGTTCGAAGAGGAACCCCAACCCCTGACTCACCAGTTGGACTAGAGAAACAACGAGATGTTTTTGGCATGAGATATGATAGGATTCTTTCATTTAATACACTAGTTAATTCTTCATCCCGCATATGATTCTACCCCATCTGTCAATTGAACAACAATGATTTGAAATCACTGATAAGCCATGTTACAAACCACGCCCTTGCCATCAACATACGATTGGATTTAATTTTAAACGTCTTTGAATATCTGGTGGAAGATTCAATAGAACTACATTCATAACCCAAATTGAATGGATGGTGTGACAAGGTAAGTTCATCCCTGGTTAAATCTCTAGAATGGCTTTGAACAAATTCATTATGTGCTCAATTTTGAATTCCAGAGCATCCGAAGAAGCAAAGAAAATGTCTCAAGGTTGTGTTGATTCTCAAGTTATCAAGACCATATTAAACAAGTAGCATAGGTATGTATTCAAGTTTTTCAATTGGGCAATCGTTATTTTCTCTATATACATCTTATTTATTGCACAATCTATAACTATTTTCTAAGCTGCAGGAAAGATGCCTCCGAGAAATCCAACCACCAGATGCTCATCGAGAGCACCGAATCTAAAGGAAGCATAAACAAGCGAAGGTTCTTATCCTGGTACTGTTAGGCAATTGGAATACACTCCCAAAGAAGAGCTGGTCATAAAAACATCAACAAAAAATTCCTTTATCCAACCTTCGGTCTTCAGTGATACAGAAGAAAGCACCATATCTAAATTAATTCTCCCACAGTGGGGGGACCTTTTCAACAGAATCAGTCGGGAAGAGTACTTAGAGTGTATTCCACACAATGACCTGGATGTAAGGGCGCTCGATGACCAGGTGTTCCCAAATATATGACGATCATATTTTCACATGGTATCTAGCAAAACCCTGGTTCTCCATTGCATTGAGGCTTTTAAGTGATTAATCGACCATACAGATGAACATAAGTGCTTAATCAATGATGAGAATGGTATGTGTGTCATATTTTTCCTCTCGACAAAAGTCCAAAAGTACTACAAACTTAAAGACCCAGAGGATCGGCTAAACACAGACTTCATGGTGAAGTTCTATGAATTCCACGACACTAGTCGGTTGATGGCCTCATGGTGGAAGGAGGACAATAAGTTTACCAATTGGATCAATGGCTGGTATGGGACATTTAACTTGAGGGCACCATAAATCTATTTGATGGATCTCATATGCCGACTATATGGAGAGAAGGACTTCTCCAAATTTCTAGAAGCATGGATGCCCTTCGCATACACAGTGGTGATCTTTGGAAGCAACTTTAATTCAAGAGAAATAATATCCAAGCAATTGAGCATCTGTGTATAGTAGGCTCTGACGCCGAAAGAAGGGGAAGCGCCCACTTTCCACATGGCCTTGTGCCTGATCGATGTGATCAGTGCGAGAAATGTCTTCGTCGTAATGAATTTAAGATGGTTTGTTGTGGAGCTCCCGGTTCACGTTTATTTCAGCATACACGTTCATTTGGGAGAATAGGTACAAAAAATCATACACATTCATTTGCGATGAATTCATCACTCGTATTCATTTTGTTATATTTAAAATGGAATGCCTGAGATTATCCGCAGCAACCAAGAAAATGGTAATGAAGGCAGGCCACTGCTATTTGGAGGAACTCTCAACCTATATCAGGGTGTTCGGGGTCACCAGAGCACGACATCTACTCCCTGCTCACGTCCCAGACTGGCTCATTGTGGGAGAAATATGCTATCAGACCATTCTGCAGGGCTATAATGCCACACTAGTCAAGGACAAGAAGTGGTCTTTCATACCCTACGGTTTCCATGTGGGGTTTTATATGGTAAAGGAAATTGCTCAAGCCAAACAAGAAGGGCAGATCCAACTTGAATTCAGGTTCCTGACATGCTGATTCCGCAAGAACGAACCTAAAGGCCTAGTCCTCCAACATGCTTCACAGGTATCATCCTGTTGGCCATACGCGCATGATAAATTTGAGGATGAAATTTTCACAGAGTGTGCTCGGGACTAGGAGGAGGTAGTACAGAGGATATCCAACCCAAACATGACCAGGTTCAAGGCTATGAGCATGGATGAACAAGTAGAGACAATAGATCAATCAACTCAAGAGGCCCTTAGAGTTCAGGAAGCGATCATAATGCCAGAGACTACATAGGCACAAAGAAGAGGATTTCTCCTACTAGAAGGGGCACATAGAATCATTGATCAGCTACAGAATGACCCTATTCTTGTAGAAATGTCAAGGATTTTTGTTGATGACCCAATCAGAAGTATAGGAGATTCAAGTGGCCTAGAGCCAATACAACTTGAGGAAATCACTGGGCCAGAAAATCTTGAAGCTCCACCACCACAGATAAAATCCCCAGGGGGAATTTCAACCCAGCCTGAGAGTGAAAGGACACTAGGTAGGACAAGTGTAAAAAACCCCTTGTTTGACGTAATAACCATCTATGATGATGAGGAGAGTTCAAAGGTGTCCCTGGTGAATCTAGTGTAGATTACAAAGGAAAGGGAACCCGAGAGAGAATCTACCGTAGGTCTCAATGCTTCAATTCAAAGCCTTTTGCAGAGTGACCACGAGGTTGAAAGTGCCTTAGAAACTGAGCTACTCAACTTACCAGGAAACCCAATGGACAACCCGAGGGATGAGCTAGGATCAGGAGGTTAGAAACAGGAAGTTCCACAGCAAGAAATTGTCACATCGACAGTCAATTACCAATTAAGTACTAGACCTATCCCTGATTCTTAAATTTCGACCTAGGCCTCACCAGTCGATGCACAACAAATGGATTTCGAGCCATCGGGACATATAGAAGTAGTCTAGGAACTAATACTGGAACATATACATACATCTAGGAGCCTAGGGGATACTTTAACCTGGGGAGAACAACAAATACCTAAACCTGTGGATGAGCTCATTGACATACAAGCGATTGCCTATGACAGAAAAAGAAAATCCATAATGAAGAGGACTACTAAGAAGAGAAGGCTTATGCTACATAGTTCGATTCTCAGAACCATAGAAGAGAATTTTCTCATCATTGAACATGCCAAGACATCCAAACTTATCGATGCATGAATGGACATTATGGATGCCACATTGGACAGAGAAAGAAGACATGGAAAAGCATTGGTCGGTGCACTTAAGGAGTTGGAGGATCTACACCATTTGGAAAAATACTATTAGGACTCCACACAAGCCACAGTGTTTTTGAGAAGTGAGTTTCAAGATGCCTATGTCAAATTCATGAATGATCGACACCTTTTCACTATAGGTATAGCCGATTTCCAAGAAGACACCCATATATAACTAACGACCTGCAAGGACATGGAAAGGTGGTATGAGAAGGCTCACCAAGTGGTAGAAAGGATCGATTATATAAGCACGGTTCAAAAGGGGTGAGACGTCGAAGAGCACGATATTTGGGTGCTAAGGGATAGAAACATCGATCGGATCAGGAAAGCGGATGAATACTGGGTAAAAATGGCCTAAGAACCTCAGCGGGAGATTCAGGAGAAGTGGTTCGAGTGAAAAAAGAGCTGGGAAAAAATTAATTGGGAGATGAAAGACATCGACCTCCCAGAATTCGGCTTACCTGAGGACTTTGTCAAATTGCATGACATAGTCAAGAAACATACAAAACAAGACTCGGCATGGAATGCAAAGATAACAAAGGTAGCGAGCATGGTGTCAGGTCAAGTACAACGGTTCATGGAGCATTCTATTAATGCTCAAGAAGTCTTGCAGCGATTGAGTGTTAAAATGATCAAGTACAGAGCACGAGCAGTAGAAGTGAAAGAAATTCTTTCAGCCCAGATGGACCAACACAATTTCTCGTATGCCAACACATGTGAGGAACTCTTCGTTAAAAGGTCGGAGTATGAGAAGAGTCATCCACTTAACTAAAATTATTTGATGATTCTCAGAAGACAGAGACGTGAAAGTGCCATGTGGCGATATTTTGTTTTACTTAGCTTGCACTTGTAATAACTATTTTTAGTTAATAATTAGTTATAAATAAGAGGATTGACCTTTTAGCAAAGGTCAATGGTTTTGGAAAAGACCCTCATTTTTGGAATTGTAAAGAAATATTTCCGCACTATCTTAATTGAAAAGTCTTTTTTAGGACTAGAGACAAACTTTTGTTTTTTTATCGAAGGTGTTGCATGATTGGATTTGAGGAATAATTACTTCCAACTTTATTTCATGAATGAATGTTGTAATGAGTAAGAGTTTATGAATCTATTGATAAGTTAGTTGTTTCAATATTTTTTGTAGTTATTGTCTCTAATGGTGAAAGAAAATTATTTTGTTAATTCTAGAGCTAAGGAAACTATTTTTCTTGCCATCATTTTATTGCATGCATGTTTTCTTTTGATAATTGTATCTCAGTCAATAATTTAAATACCAAAAAGTTAATGTATTAGTACTAGGCTTGTCAAAGGTGTGAATATCTTTTCTGCATGATTGATCACAAGGGTTATCCCAAGTGTTGAGCACTCAACACACCCTAAAAAACCTATGTCAAATTTTACTTTTTGGGTACCACTTGATATTTTGCACTGTCTAATTTGACCTCAGTATCAAAAATGTTTCATTTTCTTATCATTTTGTTTTCCATTTAATTCTTTCAAATTTTGCTTGAGCATGCGAAAACCCATAACTTAAAATACTAACATCTAAATTAGAGAATTTACAGTAAAAAAATTTCCCTGACACGCTTAAGAAATTTGGCATCGGAAAGGATTAAGCGTGAAAGAAAAACACTCGAGAGAACCGAAGTTTCTGAGTCCCGATCTTCATCGGCGTTGGCAGACAGGATTTTTCTTTCACGAAAAGCATCAGCAAGGATATCACCGATGACTGATCCCTTCGGCATCGGTGAAAGGATAAAACAATAAGTGTTGACGAAGAAAGAAATGATATCGCCGATCGCCAACTTTTGAAACATTTTTTGGTATCAGGAGTTTTCAAGCATGATAATCCACAAGGAAACTACGTGATGGGTTTATAGTTGATAGTCAATCCTTGCTAATTTTCGGCATCAATGAGTTTTAGAAAGTTAGCTCGTATAGAGCATGATAGGTCAATCCTCGATCACTGACCACCAGTAAATTTTGACATCGGCGATCCCAGGTTCATTTTAACACATGCCTCCTGTCAAAAAAACCTGACTCTGACTGAGATACATGATCAAACCACCTATCCTGATCTGCCATCTATCATTTCCCAAGAGGTTAGACATACGATCTAGTTTTTCCCTGAGTCGTTACTAGCTCTCGAGACCCACATCACACCCTGAACCATTTTTTCCACGTCAGCATCGTACAACGAAATCAGTCGACGTCGGAGGTTTTCTCAAGAGAATACCAACGAGAACATTCACAAGGATATCGTTGATTCTCGATATGCCCACTAAGAAAGAGATGTGATGGGACATTTTTTCTCTAAGATATGATGGATCTGAAGCATTTAAAGAACTAATTAATTTTGAATATTGCATTAGTTATTAATCTGTGCGGAGATCAAAGAAGTCATTTGAAATTGCTAATAGAGCACACTACCCTTCGTGCCTCCATTTCCAACCCGTGAAGAATTGAATTACAGGGATTTGGTGGAAGATATCATTTGATATCCACTCATAACCTAAGTTAACTAGTCGATAAGACACGATAGTTTCTCCCCCCGCTTCAATTCTTTCGAGCAGCTCATAAACAAGATCATTGTGCACTAAGGAGTTCAGAACATCCAAAGGAGCGAGACAAGAAATTTTGAAGAAGCTTCCAAGATCCCATGAGTATTAAACAACAGATTTTAGCAAGTGTTACAGGTATGTACTAGTCCAGATTTTGTTATGTTTTCACCTCACTTATACATTATGATCCAATATTTCTCTACATGTCGGCCCTAAAGGATTGCTTCATTAAAGGAACAATGCCTCCAAAGAAACCTACCACCAAGAAATATCCAAGAGCACCTAAGCTAAAAGAACCATATGTAGGAGAAGGATATTCCCCAGTTGTCACAAAACAATTGGAATTTACTCCAAAACCGGTGCCCATCATCAAGATAGCCACCAAGAAGATTTTCATTCAGCCTCCGGCCTTTGGAGACACAGAGGCAAGTATCGGGACCAATTCAGTATTCCCATGCTGGGAATAACTTTTCAAGAAAATCAAGCGGGAGGAATTCCCCGAATATACCTCGCACAATGACCCTGATACAAGGAAATTTGACGACGAGGTTTTTCCCAATATACGAAGAGCATACCTGCACATGGATAGGTGGTGGGAAAAGGCACAACAAGTTGTAGAAAGAGTCGACTACATTAGTGCAGTGCAGTAGGGCCAAGATAAAGAAAAACATGACATCTGGCTATTGAGTGAAAGAAGTCTTGATCACATAAAGAGATCAGTCAATTATTGGGCTAAAATGTCTCGGTAACCACACCGAGAAATTCAAGAATAGTGGGCCAAATGCGAGAAGCATTGGGGTAAAATCAACAAAGCAATGAAGGATATCAGACTGCCTGAGTTCGACATGCCTAATGACTTTGTTGACATGCATGACATAGTCAAATCACATGCCAGGAAATATTTGTTATGGGTCGAAGAGATGGCAAAGGTGACTGACTCAACACTAGGACAAGTGCAACAATTTATGCAACACCCAATCAGATCTTGGGTTGTGCTACAGCAGCTAAGTACCAGTCTGATGAAGTACTGAGTGCATGTGGTGGAGATCAAAGAAATTTACGCAACCCCAATGGAACAAAATTGATTTCCATACGCCCATGCCTCTGAGGATCTATTTGTTAGTTGGTTAGAGTATGAGAAAAGTCACCCTTTCAAAGGGACGCCTTGATTTGACTGTTAGAAAAATGCTAGGAGAGAATGCCACGTGGTGAATTTTGTTCACTTATCTACACTTAGTCGTTATTTTCAGTTGAATTTTATGTTATAAATAAGAGCATCGACCAATTAGTTAGAGGTCGATGGTTGTTGCAAGAAACTCTCTTTTTTGGTTTGTTAAGAATTATTTTGAAGCAATCCTTGATTGAGAAGTCCTTCTGGACCAGAGACAAGCTATATTTTCATCGAATGCATGTGTGATTGGATGTGGAGAAGAACTATTTCCTATCTTGTTTCATGAATAGATGTTGTGACAAGTAATAGCTATTGAATCTATTGTTAAGTTATCTGATGCAATGTTTCACAGTTCTTTTCTTTATGATAAATATGAATCGTTGTGTTATTGTGTGATGAATTATCAGAGTAGGTGAATTATTTTTCTTTCTATTATCTTATCGCATATGTGTTTTATTTCTGATAATTAAGTGTCTCAGACAGTAATTGGATGCTCAGATGGTTAACGTATTAGTACTAGGCCTTGTGGTATAAAATTGCCGCCTACATGCTTGAGTAGCGAGTTATCCCAAGATCAGCCTCTTCTCCAATAGTTAAACTAAATCATGTTTTTTTCCAAGTTGGTTTATATCGGCTTACCTCTCGCATCAATCCCACCTAAGAGAAAATAAAAAAAAGAGAAAGTCCAAACTAAAGGAGACGCCTTCACAAGAAAACTAAAGATCATTGATTAATTGGCAGGATCTAATTAGATGTTGCAGAGTCTAATTGGGCCTCGGTTGCAAGTTTGGTTCCTTCTATTGAACTTAGGGATTTTGGACCCATCAATAGAATTGGCGCTAGAAGGAGGGCTCGAAGAATGAATAGTTGAATACATATTTCATGTAATATTTCAAACAACCTGTAGATTCAAAACGGCCCACATGCATGGCTAGTCTTTCCCAAGACAGCCCACACACATTGAGTACTCCTGAAACGAGTAACTCACCCCAGCCCGAGGAAGAACAATTGTTCCCTGATATACCTTATGCTCTTCCTCATGAGGAATTAAATCAATTCAGAAGAATCACGAGAGATTATGCCCAACAGATCGGTGTGTTACCCTTAGCCCTGATACTTCCTCAAAGAAAAAAAGTAAGAATACCAATGGTCAACACCCCCAACCAGGTTTTCACACACACATTAGATGACCTAATAGATTTCACAATCACCGAAGTCGAACATCCTCTTAATCTAATCCCCGAAACGCCAAGTGACAACATCTCTGAGCCATACAATTTTTTAGAAGAACAAGAGTTTAATTCAAATTCTGGAGGTATGGAAGACAACAATGACCATGAGGAAGAAAGTGGAGACCCACCATAGAACAACCAACCTTGGTTGGCCAAAGACGCTTTGGCCATCCCAAGTTGAGTACATAATCTTCCCTGACACCCGGAGAAGTTACTCCCTAAATTTGACCCTGAAACCTCAGGATTGCTTGAAGATCATATCAAGAAGTTCATACTAGCGATCAAACTTATGAATGTCCGACATGAAGATGTAGTATGTAGACTATTCCCCTATACATTTGAAAATTCATCTTTCACGTGGTATTTTAATCTACCTGTAGGATCTATAACTAGATGGACGAAGTTTCAGAAGGATTTTCTAGATAAATTCAAAGAAGAAACTACTACATGAAATTTGATGGTTGAACTGTTTTCCGCCACCATGAGTTCAAAAGAAAGAGTTAAAGATTTCAATCAAAGATTCACAATTTTCTTGAACAAATTCCATCCTGAAGCTAAACCTACTCAGGAATTGCAAATCAAAGTGTACGCCAATGCCCTCCCAGCTTCTATTTCTATGTTTTTGAAGAGGGCTACCAAATAGACCTTGGCTAAGAATTTTGAAGAAGCCAAAATGATTGAATTCAAAATGAAAGGATGCAAAGAAAGTCAGGTCTCCTTAGTCAAGAAAGAATCTCAAAATCCTCTCCGGAGAGGGCTATTTCTCACTAGAGCCCCAGGGAAACAAGTAGAAAAATCACTTGAAAAGGGTAACGAGGACATAGAAGAGCTACAACACATGGTTAAGAAGTTGTCCAGTGAAATCATACACATGAAAAGAAGCGTCTAGGAGGGAAACCAAGGCCAAAGGCCCTATAAGCCTTTCTTTAAAAGAAACTTGTCATTCAAAGCAATTGAACCTCCCCTGGATAACTTAAATATTGATCTAGGAAATGTAGCATCTTATTATTTCTGTACTTATCACCAGGAAAATCATTCTGAAAGAGACTGCCCTCAATGGGTGCATGCCTTGAACTTGATGGCCAACCTGTTTCTAGACGAAGTCTCCCTATCCGAACAACCAAGAATTTCATTTATGAATGTTGTTGATCAAGAAGAGATTGATCCACCAGAAGATATATCCATGTTGATATTGGATCCTGACCTAATCATGCCTTTCGACGACCTGTTTGAGTCTCAAGAACCACCCGCAAAATTGTCGATTGTGCAAACGCAAAATAAAGGTCCATCTGTCTCAAAAGATATCGATTCCGCCCAGACTTCAAAGGGTAAGACAACTCCTGATCACTTGATAAAACCTTTTTCTCCCAGTAAAAACCCTATAAGCATCCATACCAGAGAATCTCCCAAACTGGTTTACAATGTAGTTGAAGAGTTGAAGAAGTTAAAGGCTAATATATCAGTTATGGACATATGTAGGATCCCTTAGCAAAAGGACTTTCTGCTACGAGCTTTGAACTCAATAGAAAAACCTATGAATAACAATGGTCAGGAAAGAAATCTATCTCCCACGGGTCTGGTGAATAAACCAATTGTAAACACTTGCTCGAAAGATAACAAGGGAAAACCTTTTGTCCCACCCTTCATTTTAACGTTTGAAGTTTTCAATAGGAACCTCCATAATTGTTTGGTCGATTCAGGAGCATATTCCAATGTTATGCCTTTGTCTATCTATAAAAAGATAAATGTTGTCCATCTCAAAAGTGACAAACATGTAATACAACAAGACAAAACTCAAGTCAAAGTCATGGGAGAACTCAAAGATGTAATGATTAGAATAGCGACGCATCCTAATTTTGTGCAGGTTATTGACATCATTGTGGTAGATATCCCATAAGCTTATGGACTATTATTGAGCCAAAACTGGTCTAAAAAATTGAACTGATACTTTAGTACAGACAAGACTCACCTTTGGCTAGCAGTGAAGGTGCACAAAAATATGATCAGAATTGACAGGGAAAGGTATCTGAAACATACTATCACTGACCTAGAAACCTTGAACGAACCCTCATCGACAAATTTCCCTGTCCTAGGTAATTACTCCTATGACTCCTACTTCGGGAATTTTTCCCCTCTCTTATCCGATGTCCCTCTCACTAAAAAATATGAAATGTTCTTTCAAGAGAAATCGTTGATATCGATAGAGGAAACCCTCTTCTATCAAGAACCTATGCTTGAAATCATGAGGAAAAATATAAGGGAGAAAGAAGGTAATAAGAAAGGAGAATTGGATAACCTACATTCACAAATTTGGACCATATACTTTGATGGATCTAAGTCGCAAGAAGGGTCAGGAGAAGCGTGCATCCTCATCGATCCTGAAGGTAAATGTCATTTCCTATCTTGTAGGCTAGAATTTGAGTGCACCGACAACACCACCGAGTATGAAGCACTAGTACAAGGATTAAAGTAATCCATCGAATTAAATGTCAAAAAATGAAAGGTCTTCGTAGATTCCAAAATCATTGTTCGACAGATAAAGAATACCATACATTGCAACTCCCCACACCTAAAAACTTATCAACAGGAAGTGCATAGGTTAATAGAGAACTTTGAAGCTTTCAATATCACAGCGATCCCCAGAGAAAAGAATATCCTTATTGATTCCATGGGTACGGCTGCTTCTAGGCCGTCATATCTAGAAGATTATGAAGCCTACCAGTTCACGGTGGAGATACTCTACAAACCATCCGTGCCTAACAACATTTCTAATTGGAAATTATTTGAAGGGGACGAATAGATCATAAGATTTATGAATAATCGAGATAATTTTAAGGACCTAGATATTGATGACGAAGCATTCCAGGAACAATCGACAGAAACTGATCCTCAAACAAATCAACCAATCGACAAATCAAAGGCTCACACAATACCAAAAGGCATATCCAACTTAGAAAACCTTTTTGATATGAAAGAGAGATTTAAAGGATCCAAAAATGTGAAGAACGGTAGTTCTTGTCCCATACATGAAACCATAAATCTCCGAACCTCAGAAAATCCCAAAAATGTAAACCTCGGCAAGATGATATCCAAATAGGAAAAGAAGGCCTATCTTAAACTCTTTAGACAATATCAAGATGTCTTTGTGTGCTCCTACCGAGACCTAAAAACTTATGATACTCATATCATTCAATACACTATCCCGTTAAAACCTGAAGTGAAACCCTTCCAACAGAAGCTCTAAAAGTATCACCCTTCCCTCGAGCCTCTCATGTGTCAGGAGTTAAGGAAACTTCTAGATGCCAAAATTATATTCCAGGTCAGACACTATGCATGGGTAGCTAATTTAGTCCTGGTAAGGAAGAAGTCTAGGGAGATTCGCTTATGCGTAGATTTCAGAAATCTTAACAGAACTTCAGAAAAGGAAAACTACCCAGTTCCACCCATGGAACATCTCTTGCAGACCATGTATGGCTTTGATATTTTCTCTCTATTGGACGGTTTCTCAAGTTACAATCAGGTTCTGGTTTCAGAGGAAGTCTTCTTAAAGACTACCTTTTGAACCAAGTGGGAAAATTTTGCTTATAAATGCATGCCCTTTGGGTTAATTAATGCAAGAGTGACCTTCCATAGATCCATGGACGTAGCATTTTGGGGGTTGATCAACAATTGTGTAGTATTTTACTTGAATGACATGACCATGTATTCAAAGAATAGATAAGATCACATCCAACACTTAACCTAGATTTTTGAAAGGTGTAGGAAATATGGTATATCTTTAAACCCTTAGAAAACTATTTTTGGCATCGAGGAAGGTAAGTTACTAGGCCACATTATATCCCAGACAGGCATCCACATATACCCCAAAAGACTTAAGGCTATCGCTCAACTTCCATTAACTCACAACAAGAAACCTATGCAATGGAAAATCAATTTCGTGAGGAAATTCACTCCCGATTTCACCGAAACCATCAAACCCTTACAAAATATGATCCACAAAAATGTCGAATTTAAGTGGGATGATGAATGAAAGAAATCCTTTAGTGATATTAAGACCACTATATCCCAATCCCCCATGTTGCAGAGTCCTGATTTCAACAAGGATGTTTTCCTCTATAATTTCTCCTTCGATCAATCGTTAGCTGCAGTTTTAACTCAGAAGGATGATGACAACAATGAGGCCCCAATGTCATTCATGAGCACTAACCTGCAAGAAGATGAACTGAATTACCCTGCCATAGATAAACATTTGTATGTGGTTTATAAGGTAGTAAAACATTTCATATCTTACGTCCTCAAGAATCACACCAAAGTATTTGTGCCTCACCCCACAATTCGATCTTTATTTACTCAACAAGAGATGGGGGAAAGAAGAGGAAACTGGATGGCAGTATTTTAAGAATTTTATCTAGACATAAAACCTACCAAACTAGTTAAAGGACAAGGGTTATGAAAACTGGAAGTTGAAGCTCAAGACCAAGTAAATGAAGACCCCAGATGGGAGAATGAGATGGCATTATGGTGTGGTGAAGTTTCATATCTTTCCCCAAGACAATACTCTTGGTATGAGAAACTCACTTATCTCCTACATCATGGGAATTTCCAATAAGAATTAAACCCGACAGAAAGAAGACCCCTCAGGTTAAATTCTTCCCAATATCGTCTCATAAATTCGGTACTCTTACGAGTTAATTATGATGGGGTACTTTTGAGGTACCTCAAACGTGGAGATGTAGATAAAGTCCTGAAGGAACTCCATGATGGCCCTGTAGGGGGGACATTTTGCAGGAGATACTACTGCTCATAAGATACTGAGAGCTGGCTATTATTGGCCCACTTTGTTCAAATATGCTCACACATATGCTAGAAATTGTAAAGTTTGTCAAATGAGCGTTGGGAGAGAAAAGAGAGTAGCAATCCCACTCCAACCTTTGACTGTTTCTAGGCCTTTCGAGCAATGTGGGTTAGAAATCATAGAATAAATTACACCAAGCTCCTCAAGACAACACAAGTACACACTTACTGCCACTGACTACTTCATGAAATGGGCAGAGGCCATCCTTTTGACTCATGTAAACGAGAAGGTGGTGATCCAATTCATAGAACAACATCTAATCACGAGGTTCGGTGTCCCCTTTGTCCTTGTTTTTATAATGCAACTCACTTCTCTTCCACTTTGCTAACAAATTTTTCCCTAGAGAAAGGAATCATAATTAGATACTCAACCAATTATTATCCATGGGGAAACGGAGTGGCAGAATCAACTAATAAGAACCTAGTGAGGATATTGAAGAAAATGGTTGCAGGAAACCAATGAAATTGGCATAATCTACTTCATAACGCTTTATGGAAGATAGTTTCACACCCAAAAAATCTATAGGGAATTCCCCATACTTTCTAGTATACGAGAAAGAATATATTCTCTCGAACGAGCTTTGTCTTCCATCTCTTCAACTAGCCCAAGATTCTAGAGAACAACCTTCATTGGTCATGAAAAAAAGAAATTACACCTTGCTCATGTTATAAGAGGAGAGGGAAAAATGTAAATCAAAATACATAGCCCACTAATAGATAGTTAAAAGATGGTTTGACAAGCACAAGGCTAAAGAGAATAATTTTGAAGTAGGAGACCTAGTCCTAAAATGGGATAGAGAAAATGAGCCTAAAGGCGAGCATTCTAAGTTTTAGAATCTGTGGCTTGGACCCTTCCAGGTGGCTAAGAAGATTGGAGTAGGCACTTATCGGTTGCATAATATGAGGGGGGAACTTGACGCCCTCCCTGTAAATGGCCAAGCCTTAAAACAATATTTCAAATAAATAAATAAATAATATTTATGTTTTGTATGCGTGTTTTCATGATTATGAAATGCATTTTTGTTGTTTTCATTTTCTTTTGGACTTCTGTGCTTTTGAATATTGTGTTTAGCAAGACAATGGTCAACCTCAAGTCATGCGACATAGAGAACTCTCTTCCTAACTCATCACTCGCATACAAACACAAGAAGTGCTAGGAAACTTGCAATTGTTTCGAGGGGCTCTCCATCTAACCTACGCAAATGAATGACTTCAGAGAAATGTCATAATTTTATGCTTAGTGGTTTGGTAAGACCTTAAGGAAAGAAGGAAAGTTGGAAAGGACTACATGAACCTCAAAGATAGAGCTAGTAAGTTTCACCTTAAACCATCTCATCTTTGAAAATAAACAAACGTCATCCTCTCCCACTCACTCAGGGCATTCTGCCAAAATAAATTGACTTTATCAAATGAGTGAACAGTAGGGAAGGGTATGCAGATATCTTCGTCGAGGCTATGGATGCTTGCTGGCAGCGGAGAAAGGTCTGTGATATCGAGGTGACTCTGTCGTGGATATGGATGCTCACTGGAAGTGGAGAAACACCATAACAAGTGAGTAAAGGTAACTAAAGGCTCCATGCCAATGAATACTTCACTAGAATTTGTATAAGAGGGCATGAGTCAGGTTTACGGGAAATGAAGGAGGAATAAAGGTTAAAAACTCCACGAGAAGACCCGAAAGCATCAACCAGGGAGTTCCAAATGCAAGGGTAAATGAAGCTTTGATTTATTACGAGTAAGGTTCTCCACTAGATTTTGCATCGACCGAGCCCTGAAGGAGGAACAAAGATTATGCTTTCGCCCAGTAAGTCGCCATTTGTTGAGCACTCAACACACCCTAAAAAGCCTATGTCAAATTTTACTTTTTGGGAACTACTTGATCTTTTGAACTATCTAATTCGACCTCGGTATGAAAAATGTTGCCTTTGCTTATCATTTTGTTTTCCATTTAAGTCTTTCAAAGTTTGCTTGAGCATGAGAAAACCCATAACTTAAAAGACTAACTTCTAAATTAGAGAATTGACAGTCAAAACTTTTCCCCGGCGTGCTTAATAAATTCGACATGGGAAAGGATTAAGCATGAAAGAAAAACACTCAAGAGAATCAAAGTTGTCAAGTCTCGATCTTCGTCAGTGTCAGCAGAAGGGATATTTCTTTCACGACAAGCATCACAAAGGATATTGTCGATGACCAATCCCTTCAGCATTGGCGAAAGGCTAAAAGAGTAAGTGATCACGAAGAAAGAATTTATATCATTCATCGCCAAATTCCGAAACATTTTTTGGTATTGGGAGTTTTCAAGGACGATAATCCACAAGGAAACTACGTGATGGGTTTATCGTCGATAGTTGGTCCCTGCTAATTTTCGGCATTGGAGAGTTTTAGAAACTTATCTCGTAGAGAGCATGATAAGTTAATCCTCAATCACCAACCACCAATAACTTTTGGCATCGGCAATCCCATGTTCATTTTAACACATGTCTCCTATAAAAAAAACCCGACTCTGACTGAGATACACGATCAAACCACCTGTCCTCATCTGCCATCTATCATTTTCCGAGTGGTTAGACATACGATCTAGTTTTTCCCTGAGTCGTTACTAGCTCTCAAGACCCATGTTGCACCCCAAACCAGTTTTTCCACGTCAGAACCATACGATGAAATCAATCGACGTTGAAGGTTTTCTTAGGAGGATACCAACAAGAACATACACACAAATATCATTGATTCACGATCTACCCACTAAGAAATTGACGTGATGGGATGTTTTAGCTCTAAGATACGATGGATCTGAATAATTTAAAGAACTAATTAATTCTGAATCTTGCATTAGTTATTAATCCATGCGGAGATCAAAGAAGTCGTTTGAAATTGCTAATAGAGCACACTACCCTTCGTGCCTCCGTCGTCAACCCATGAAGAATTGAATTACATGGATTTGGTAGTAGATATCATTTGATTTCCACTCATAACCTAAGTTAACTGGTAGATACAACACGATAGTTTCTCCCCTGCTTAAGTTCTTTCAAGCAGCTCATAAACAAGATCATCGTGCACTAAGAAGTTCAAAACATCCAAAGGAGTGAGATGAGAAATTCAGAAGAAGCTTCTGAGATCCCATGAGTATTAATAAATAGAGTTTAGAAAGCGTTACAAGTATGTACTAGTCCATATTTTGTTGTGTTTTCACCTCACTTATACATTATGATCCAATATTTCTCTACATGTCGGCCCTAAAGGATTGCTTTATCGCAGGAACAATGCCTCCAAAGAAACCTACCACCAGGAAATCTCCTAGAGTACCTAAGATAAAAGAACCATATGTAGGAGAAGGCTCTTCCCCAGCTATCGCAAAACAATTGGAATTAGTTAGAGGTCGATGGTTGTTTCAAGAAACTCTCTTTTATGGTTTGTTAAGAATTATTTTGAAGGAATCATTGATTCAAAAGTCCTTCTGGATGAGAGACAAGTTATATTTTCATCAAATGCATGTGTTATTGGATGTGGAGAAGAACTATTTCCTATCTTGTTTCATGAATAGATGTCGTGAAAAGTAAGAGCTATTGAATCTATTGTTAAGTTATCTGATGCAATGTTTCACAGTTCTTTTCTTTATGATGAAGATGAATCGTTGTGTTATTGTGTGATGAATGATTAGAGTAGGTGAATTATTTTGCTTACTATTATCTTATCACATATATGTTTTCTTTCTGATAATTAAGTGTCTCAGATAGTAATTGGATGCTCACATGGTTAAAGTATTAGTACTAGGCCTTGTGTTATAAAATTGTCATATGCATGCTTGAGTAGTGGGTTATCCTAAGATCAACCTCTTCTACAGTAGTTAAACTAAATCCTTCTTGTTACCAAGTTGGTTTATACTGAATTACCTCTCGCATCAGTCCCACCTAAGAAAAAATACAAAAAAGAGAAATTCCAAACTGAAGGAGACTCCTTCACAATAAAACATAAATCCCATCGATTAATTGGCCGAATCGTAAGATTTGGAGAACCATTCCACTATTAAACGTTGCAGAGTCTAATTGGGCCTCGGTGGTAGGTTTGGTTCCCGTTGTTCAACTGAGGGATTTTGGACCCATCAACACCAAGCTTAGCTTTCTTTAGTAGTTAAGAACCCCCCCTTTTACCAATTGTTTTATACCAACATGCATCTTTAATCACACCTATGACTAATAAAAGAAAAGACAAAAAGAGAACGTTCAAATGAAGAAGGAACTTTCATAAGAAGATATCCTGTCAATCACTATGTAAGTACCATCGATAATTTGTCCAGATCAAAAGATCTGGAGAACCATTCCACCATTAAACACTCCATAGTCTAATTGGGCCTTCGTGGTGGGTTTGGTTCCTGTTGTTGAGTTAAAGGGAATTAGGACCCCTCAACAGATCTATTGAAGTATATTGTTAGTGCACTTAGTTTGATTTAATGCAATATCTTGTGGTGCATTGTGAGAGACACTTGTTAGTGGTCTTGGTATATGATTGGCTTATAAATGATACATCCTTGAGGCTACATAAAAGTGAGTTTATGGAACATGGTTTAATGTAAGAGTTTATAGTATTTGGTTATGGATAGTGTGATGTATTTCTAGAGAAATTTCGATGGTTATATTGGTATATGTATTTGGTATATGGTTGAGGTACATGTTGGGTACATGGGAGACAAGTAGTTGATGAGTGACCACATACATGAGGTGTATATTTGATTATGTTGATACATCTTGATGAGTCATATTTGATGTGTAGTTGATGCATGATTGGTACATACTTGGTACATGATTGTAGGCACTTGTTAGTAGTATTGTTGACACATTGTTTATGGATGATGTACCATACTTGTCTTGGTATATTATTAGAAGCACATATCGATATTGGTGATGATTATGAGTTGTTTTGATATGCTTGGTTGATGCACATCTTGGTGATATTGTGCATATGGTTGAGAGTTGTCTTGGTGAGTAGATATGATTTGGTTGATAACATTGATGAGACGGGTTGTTGTGATAGGTTGTTGTTACAGGTTATTTGTACAGGTTTGGTGCATGGTTGATGCACTTGTTTATGGTATAGGTACAAGTACAGGTTGATGCATGGTACATGTTGGCACATGTTATTGGTACAGGTTGTTTACATGTTATTGGTACAAGTTAAATAGATGTTGTTTGGTATAGGTTGTTACAAGTTGTTTTGTGTAGGTTGATTGGTATAGGCTTACAACAATATATCTCACACTGATAGTGTGACAGTCGTTCCATCATTATACTTTTATTTTAGGGTGGTTGGATGGGGAAAGTATAGGTGGTTCTATCCACCTTCCGATTGTAGCCGGAGAACATAGGGGGTTGTAGCCTCCTTCTAGCTATAGCCAGAGAATTGGGGAGTTGGAGCTTCCCTCAGGTTGCATCCTGAGAAACTAGGGGTTCAGAGCCTCCTTCCAGTTGTAGCTGGAGAATTGAAAGTTGGTTCTTCCTTGAATGTAATTCTTGACATATAAGAAAATCATTCCATGGTTTTCTCCCGCATTGGGTTTCCACGTAAATATTGGTGTATTGTGCATTGTGTGGATGTGTTTGTTATTTTTTATCATGCACTCATGAATGCTAATGCTTATGATACAATAATATATTGATGATGAACAGTTGAACATGGTTGAATAAGTAAAAGAATATACTTTTTGGTTTAAAGGATTAATAATTGGTATAATTGCTCATTATTGATTCA